>PVIR01041246.1:0-12856 GCA_004026965.1 Petromus typicus
GGTCCCGCAAGCTGCAAATAGATAGAGCCAGATGGGATGGAAAAGCAGGGCGTTAAGTATCAAGAGGCCTGGAATCAGATTCAGCTTGAGGAGGGTGGGAGCTGTTTAAATTGGCTGTTCCTCATTTTCCGTACTGTACAATGGGAGCAGGAACATGTGGTCCCGCCTCCTCCCTAGCTGCTGGCTGCCCTTCTCCATTACCCCAGGGAGGCCTAGGGGCCATCTACTGGGTGCTGTCCAGCTGTGACAGACAGTTGGAGGTGTCAGTTTCCAGGGCTATAGTGCTCTGCAGTTTGGTCAAACCCTCATCTAGACACTTGAATGAAAACACTTGGATGTGATTAATGTGCATACTCATAGTTGACTTTGAGTAGGACAGATTATCTTTCATAATATTAGTTGGCCTCATCTAAACAGTTGGAACTGAAGAGCAAAGACTGAGGTTTTATGAAGAAGCAATTCTGCAGTAACAGTAAAACACTGGCTCTATCTACTTGCAACCCTGCAGTACGGACTTCAGACTTGGTAGCTCCTACATGGAACATGGCCCAGTTCCTTAAAATACAGCTCCTCTTCCACCTCATGTCTTTCTCTCTTTATTCACACCTGCATTTGTTCTCCATCGATGGCCCTTTGAGCCCCTCTGGTGTCTTGTGCTCAGTGGAAACTTTGGCATCATCATTGCCACTCCAGCACCACCATGACCAGAGGAACTGGGCAGGTTTTTCTGCACTATCCTGCGAAGCCTGGCACTATCTCGAGCCTTTGCCTGTGAAGACACACAGCTGGACATGACTGCCCCTCCTCATTTGTAGGAGGAGCATCCTATATCCTTGGTCATGTTATCTGGCCTTCGTGTTGTCTGCCCCAGCTTTCTTTCCAGTTCCTTTCTTTAGCACTGTCTTTTCTAGCTTCACCTGACAGCCCCTCCAAACAATACACACACACACACACACACACACACACACACACACACACGCGCGCGCGCGCGCACACGCACACACTCACAAAAAACCCATAAAAAATATAAAAACCTAGAATCTCAGAAATAAAAAATGCTAACAACATTTAAACAAATGAATACAAATAATAAAGACACAGGTTAAATGACTGTAAAGCAAACATCAGCTCTACCATTGTCCAGATAAAAAGCTCGAATACCGAGCTGGGGATTTGGCTCAGTGGTACCAGGCTGGTACCTGTCTTTCAAGCTCAGGGGCCCGGGTTCAGTCCCCCAGTAACCACATACAATACTGGGTGTGGAGATTCACACCCACCAGCAATCAGTACCACTTACCACAGTGCCAGGCGTGGTGGCTCACATCTGTAATCCCAGCACTTGAGAGGCAGAGGCAGGAGGACTGCTGTGATGTGAGTTTGAGGCTGAGTTCAGGGCAGCCTGAACTACAAAGAAAGACCCTGTCTCAAAAAAAAAAAAAAAAAAAAAGCTCGAATACCACCATCTTTCCAGAGGTTCCCTTCAAACTGCATCCCCAAGAACTGTACATTAAATTCACTTATGAGATAATTGGCTTATTTTACTTTGTGCTTTTGAGGCTTTATGTATTTATTTTATGAGACAGGGTCTCACTTTGTAGTTCAGGCTGGTCCTGAGCTCACTATGTAGCCCAGGCCAGCCTCGAACTCACAGCAATCCTCCTTCTGCTTCCTGTGTGCTGGGATTACAGGTGTGAGCCACCACACCCAGCACTGATGTATGTGGTCACTGGGGATCTAACTAGGGACTTTATACTTGCAAGACAGGCATGCTAAATCTTTGGCCTTTTTAGGCCTATTTATATGCTCCTGTGACCCATAGTTCACCGGTGTGCTTTGTATAAATGAAATAACAGTTTTGTGATTTTAATTCACAGAAGTTTGTTATTCGTGTCTTGCTTTTTCTTCTCTTTTCCTCTTCTCCTTCTGCTTCTGTTTCTTCCTATTTCACTTCCTATTCTTTGTCTTCTGCTGCTGCTCATTTGCATTCTTCTTCTTGTCCTCCCTCTCTCTCTCCTCGCTCCCCAGGTCCCTCTCTCCCTTCCCTCCTGTCCTCCTCCTCCTCCTTCTTTTCTCTTTCCTTCTTCTCTTTCTTCTTTGTCTTCTCCTATCCTGTTGGAAGAGGTCCTATTTGGCAGAAATAGTCACACATAGTGACTGGGTTGAGTTTTCCTGCCTGTAGATGGACTTGGGGTGACAACAGGGACTCCAGTGGTCCCACATGCTCGGATGCCCCAGGACCTTTGTTCTCAGTGATTATTGCTGACATCTGCTCTGACCTGTGGGAATTTCATCTACATACTTGCCAGCATCTTGGGATTTTGACTGGAATTTCACTGGGGAGAATTAATAGCTTTACAAAGTTGAATTTTCCTGCTCAAGATGATGATATGTATTTAACTACTTTAGCTTTAATGCTTCTCCATAAATTTTATGTTCTTCCCATTAATATACAGGTTTGTCATATTTATTTCTAAATAGTTCATATATTTTAAAATTCTGTTATAAAACGTAGTTTGATAAAATTTTTCTCTTACTTTTCTGCCACAACACAACATGCTTCCACAATGAAATGTACAGACACTTTCCCCAAACACGAAGCAATTGGTTCTGCAGTGAACCCTTCCCATGGATTAATGGCAGCAATAACCAAGATCCTACTCTCCTCATAGTTTCAGTTGGGGAGAGGGTTCAGTGTGCCTAATGCATTTTAGTCCTTACAACTATTTAATCCTTACAACTACCCTGAAGGGTAGACATTTTTAATTTTCATATTAAGAGTGAAGAAATAGAATCTCAGAAAGATTAAAAAAATCCTCACTCATTCCATCAATGGATGAATAAATGAATGAATAAAATATGGTGTATAATGTGAAATCATGGAAAATTCTGACCCAAATGGAGTCGTGAGATCACGTGACAGGTAGTACTCAGTATGAGTCAGCCAGCAAACATTACCCTAATACAATAAGTCCTCAATTTGGGGATATTCATGTTGCAAACTCTTACAGAGGTACTATTTAAGATTTGCAGGTGTAGTGTATTAGACTCACATTGTCAGATATGAATGAATCCCATCTAGAAACATCCTTCTGGAATGGAACTCATTCCTAAGTTAGGGACTTACTGTATTCAATGTATACTTACTGTATACAATGCATACTGTATACAATGTATACTGTATACAATGAATACTTACTGTATTCAATTCAAAGTTAGGGACTTACTGTATTCTTTGAGCTCCCTGTAAATATTTTGCACAAGTGACCCAAGACTACAGCTGGAGACTGTTATGGCCAATTAGCTGCAGGTTCCTAGGCCTTAACACTTGCCCAAATTAATCATTTTATAGGTCAATGGTGGCTAATCTTTTAGAGTTTTCAGTGATGACAAGCATGTGTGCTTGATTTACTTATTCCACACTATATACGATAACACGGCTGTGTGCATCATCAATATGTCTGGCCATAACATGTCAGTCTAAAGAAGGTGCGATGGAGACTCTCCTAAGTCAAGAAGGGGAGCAGTGGGAGGGGGGAGGGGCT
This sequence comes from Petromus typicus, assembly GCA_004026965.1. NCBI lineage: Eukaryota > Metazoa > Chordata > Mammalia > Rodentia > Petromuridae > Petromus > Petromus typicus. The sequence continues at coordinate 3,543 of PVIR01041246.1, forward strand.
AAGGCCGGACAGTAGGGGCATTTTATGACTAAAATACATTAGCTACATTGAACCCTCCCCCCAACTGAAACTATGAGGAGAGTAGGATCAGAAGGCTGATATGGTTAAAGCATTTTATGTGCATGCAGGAACCTGCCAAAATGAGGCTCATTCATCTGTGTAATCCCTGTACACTAATGAAAATGTGGAAAAAGTGCTGTCAATTTAAAAATTTGCTTGAATTCATTTGGCTTTGACTTATTGAGCTCATGGTCAAGACTCTGTGTTCAGGCTGGCCCTGAGCTCAGCCTTGAACTCACAGCAATCTTCCTGCCTCTGCCCACCACGCGGGGCACTGTGTTATGTGGTACTGATTGCTGGTGGACGTGAGTCTCCACGTGCCCAGCATTGTTGCATATAGCTACCGGAACCACTGAGCTAAACCCCTGGCCTGAGATCAACACTCTTGATATCAACCTATTTCTCGTTTTCTTGCACCACAATTGTTGCTGCTGTTGGTGCCCTTGAAGATGGAAGTGTACTTTGTGGTTTATCTGGTCAGATTCAAGTTTGGGGAGTTAGAGAGCAGGCCTAGAAGAAAAGCAATTGAGTTCCCCATTTTCTATTGAAATGATGCTGTTTTGTGTTCTTCCGAGAGGAACCATAACTCAGTTAACAGATTTTAGTTCCCATTACAATTACCTTCAACACAGCCTTTCAATTTACATATCAGGGTCAACTATAATAACATTTATATTTACCATCAGAGTGGAATAAATTTGAAGGTTATATTTGTAGCCATCATTTTTGTCACAGAGTTTGGGATAACAAATATTGACTGGATTAATGCATTTCCCTCCTACTTTAAAACTGGAAGCTCGACTCTAAATAAGAATGTAATGCTTGGGCCGGGGATTTAGCTCAGTGGTTCCGGCGCCTGTCTTCCAAGCGCAAAGACCCAGGTTCAATACCCTGGTAACCACATACAATAGTGGACATGGAGACTCACACCCAGCAGCAATCAGTACCACATACCACAGTGCCGGGCATGGTGGCGCACGCGTGTAATCCTAGCATTCGAGAGGCAGAGGCAGGAGGATTCCTGTGATGTGAGTTTGAGGCTGAGTTTAGGGCCAGCCTGAACTAAAGCGAGACCCTGTCTCAAAAAACCTAAAATAAATAAATAAATAATAAAAATGTAATTCCGAGAATGTCCACCAGGGGGTGCTAGAAGATCGCTCAGTGTAGATGGCATGATTTGAAAAGGAATTCTGTGTACCGGGCCAGTGTGAGGTAAAATCTGTGACCCTTGTTTAAATGAAGGAGAAGAGACACAGAGGACATAAAAGTCTTTGTGGCATATTTTTTCATTTATAGCTGAGCCATCGTGTGAGAACTATGGTGTTATTTAGACATACTGGATTCCCTCATGTTTGATGACTTTTCTGGCTCCTCTGGGACAGAGGCTCCATTTTTTCTCTTGTACTTAGTACAAGATCCAGCATATAGTAAGAGTTTGGTAAATTCTGGTTGATCGGAGCCACATAAATTCTAACGAGAATCAGGCTTCCTCCTGTATTTCTTCTTCTGGTTAACGGCGTCTGCCTTCCTGGTACAGCAGTTAGTCTCAGAGCCACCCCTGGCGCTCAGTATTCCTCCCTCCGCAGACCCTGGCTGGCATCTAGTTTCATTTTCCACAGTAACCATTGAAAACATTCACTTCTCTCATGTGCTTGTTCACTTATTCACCAGGCCCAAGAGCAGGGGAGAGAGAGAACGCGCGAGTTCACCCCCGGAGCCGGTGTCACTGTGTGCTGTCTCTGATCTCCACGGGGGCGGCGTCCTGGGAAGCTGGGGCTCCTCGCTAGGAGGCTACGACGTCTCAGGAGGCGCAGAGCAGCTGCAGCCCGCTGCCCCCGTGCGCTGAGGTCCTCCCGCGGGGGCCACACGAGCCTGGCACCGCGGCCTGCACGTCTGCGCCGAGCATCCCTCCTGTGACCCGCGCCAAGTGGAACGAGCTGGAGCTCCGAGCAAGCGGTCACGCCACAGGCTACTGCGCCAGCTTTTTACTCCAAAGAACTTCAGACTGAACAGCTGCTGAGGAAAACAGCGTGACAGCTCTTCAAAACACCAAACAGAACGCTAGATGAGCCGGCACTTCCCTTTCTGGCTATACCATGAAGAATAAAAGCAGGATCTTAAAGATAGATCTATACCTCTGTGTTCACTGCGATTTATTCACAACAGACAAAAGGCAGAAGTAATCTGAGTGCCCATCAACAGATGTGTGGATCAAAAGTGAGGTAAACGCACCTTATGGTAGAGGTTATTTAACCCTGAAGAGCATTTGGGTCACAGCCCAAGATGAGTCCCCAGGATCTTTCATTGTCGGCTACATCTATCTCCTAAGGAACAATAACAAATCAGTCATTTTCACAAATAGGAAGGGCTATTTTTTTTTTTTAAAGATTCTGAGCTAAGAGAACCAATTCCATTGGCCCCTGGAAATTCCATTCCACTGTGGACAGTCCATTCCATTATAAACCATCTTCAGTTCTTTTCCAGACCCCGATCCTTCAGAGGAACTCTGGCCTGACCTGGAGGGGCAGGAATTGCTTGTCCTGCTATTGGCTTATGTGTGGCCTCAGTAATTCTCTCCTACTCCCCATCAGAGTCCTTTATTCATCTATAAAATGGGCATAATAATTTTTACCTCCCTCAGAGGTATTCGGTGAGGTGTAATTAATGGTGGCTTACGTGTTTTGAGAGACACACATGAAAGGCGTTCTGTAAATACACATTATCATTATGATTAATGGCATTTTTCTTTGAACCCACCGGGACACTGCCCTTTTGACTGAGGTCATTTAACTGCACCCTCAGCTCCCCCATCAGACGGGAGACATGGCAGCCCCCAGGCTGGCCACCCAAGAGAGATGGGCCTCAGAAAACTTTTGCTATTCTAAAATGAATTTTAATCTCTGTATTACCTACTCATTGGACATCCTCCTCAAATCATCTGGCTTGAGAAGTGTACCTTTATATATATAGTATGAGTAATGTATTTAATCCAAATAATTTTAACAAGTGCAAAGGGAAGGGAGAAAATTGTTCTTTATCCTCAAACAACCCTGGGCTTTCCCAGACCACAGAGAAAGTTCAGACATCTGTGTACCATTGAGAAACCAATCACCCAGGTGGGACCCAGATAACTCAGGGTGGGGCACCCTAAGACATTATTGGGCTCTCAGCTTGCAGAAGCTGGAAATCTCACTCCTGAGAAAGGATGTGCTTTCGTGTTCCCATTCGCACCCTCTGACCCAGCTACGAAGTGTGGCTTAGTCCATCCCTGGGCAGGAACTTCCCAGTTCTCAAGTATGAGCACTTAGAGCATTTCCCATAGAGAACTTTCCAGACTGCTGGGAGATTCCAGAATCTTTCAACCATTTGCCACAACTCTCATCACACAAATAGAAGCAGAAGGCATAGAGAGCTTGAGAGGAGGAAGTGTCAGCAATACACTTTTTTGGTGATAGTGGGTATTGATCAGGCCCTTGTGCTTGCAAGGTCAGGATGGTGCCATTGAGCCTCACCCCCAGCTCTAGCAACATGTTTTGAGATTGTTTAAAATTAATTTTGAATATTTAAAATATTTTTCATTATTTAATAGATTCATAAGGGTCTCAAGTATCTGTGTACCTAAAAAGGACTTTTAAAAAAGGACTCAATTTTCTGTATATGAAAACACATCTTGGAAGACTCTTTTAAAAATATTTTATTTTATTTTTCTGGAACTGGGATCCAGTTAAGAACTTGCAAGACAAGTACAGCATGGCCAGGGATTTAGCTCAGTTGTCTCAGTGCCTGCCTTGCAAGCACAAGGTCCCGAGTGTGGGGTACCACAATGTTGGGTGTGGAGACTCACACCCACCAGCAGTCAGTACCACATGCCACAATGCCAGGTGTAGTGGCTCACGCTTGTAATCCTAGCACTTCGGAGGCAGGGGCAGGAGGATTACTGCAAGTTCAAGGCTTGCCTGGGCTACATAGTGAGTTGAGGATTAGCCTCAACTACGAAGTGAGATCCTGTCTCAAGAAGAAGAAGAAGGAGAAGGAGGAAGAAGAAAGGAAGGAAGGAAGAAAGAAGAAGAAAAAGGAAGAAGAGGAAGAAGAAGAAGAAGAAGAGGAGGAGGAGGAAGAGGAAGAAATCAGGAAATATCAGCCCTACATAAAGGGTTGTGAAGATCAGTTAGATAGGAGTTTTACGCTTTGATCTAGGAGAGAAGAGTATGTCTGAACAGCAGAAGGGAGAACATAGAAAAAAGGTAGAATTTCCCTGAGTCAAGCCCTGAACAATCTCTCTGCGAAGGCACTAGTGTCCTACTGTCTGATGTGGGCAACAGCAGCACAGAGTGGGGGTGAGACTCTCCTATGTGCAGAGCAGGATTTGAACTGTGGGCTGATTTCTAGTCCAGTGCTTGCTGATGTCATTTAAAAAAATAATAGCTTTATTACATAAAACAGCAAAGAAACTCAGAGAGAGAGAGAGAGAGAGAATAGGGAGAAGTTCAAATAATTCCCCAAATAATCTATTCTGTTGTTTCAAAAGTATTTTAATACTAGTTTTTCTTAGTTTATTGAAGATAAAATTTTGTGTTTTCTTTTTTTGTTGTTTCTTTCTTTGTAAGAGTCTTTTTTGTCTATAACTTGTACTGAGTAACATTTTGGCTTTTTATTTAAGATTATGATACACAGGATATTAACTATTGCTCTTCTCTATTATTTTATTTTGAAATTTTATTTTATTTTTTCATGGAAGAAAGATGAGTGTTTTAAAACATTTTCTTTATTAATATCTACTTGTTTTATGTAAAAAATAAAGTATATAATTCAGTAATTCTTAGTATATTCATGATTCTGCCCATCCACCACCACTGATTTTAGAATATTTTCATCAACTCCACAGCAGACCCTGCACTCATTAGTTGTTACTCTCCATTTCCCCTCTGTCTCATCCTCTGGCCATCACTATGCATCACTAATCTACTTTCCATCTTTATCAATTTGCCTGTTCCAGACAGTCTGTATAAATGGAGTCATACATGATGTGGTCTTTGGTGACCATTTATTGATCCCAATCTCTTTACATTTACAGGATCAAGATCAGCTATGTCTATTTAAAACATTTCATTCCAGATGGGAAACCACCATCAAAGTTTATAAAGGAAAACAGGCTAAATCTATTGCTAAAGAAGAGTCTCATGGGCCAGGGGTTTAGCTCAGTGGTTCCGGCGCCTGTCTTGCAAGCACAAGGGCCCAGGTTCGATCCCCAGTAACCACATAACAATACTAGGCATGGAGACTCACCCCAGCAGCAATCAGTACCACATACCGGGCGTGTTGGCTCACGCCTGCAATCCCAGCACTCGGGAGGCAGAGGCAGGAGGACTGCTGTGATGTGAGTTTGAGGCTGAGCTCAGGGCCAGCCTGAACCACAAAGCGAGACCCTGTCTCAAAAAACCTAAAAAAAAGAGAAGAGTCTCATGGACACTCCATGAAGACAAGAGGTGCCAGGGTTAGGGTGACAATCCTGGTGCACACAAGTTTCATAGACAACATAGTATTTTATTTTCTTGCCTTTATAGAAAAGGCAAGAAAGTCACAGACTCAGAGGACTCAGTCTGATTTGATTTCAAATCAAGAGCTACTAATCTTCTGATTTTGTTTATTAAGTTGCCTCAAAATTGTCCTATATTTCTTATTAAGTTCCCTAAGGAGAAGGCCATTCTGCAGCCATATACATTCTTTCTCATAAAAGGCACATCTGGCTAGCTCCCTAAAGGCTGTATAAAAGAAGTAAATGAGTAAAGCAAAGTAGTTACTTAATCAAGTGACTGTGTTATGTTGGGCTGGAAGAATTAGAGGTGGAGGTAGAGATGTTTGCGGCCAAAGTTGAGTTTTGCACCTACTGGTTGTGGGATGGGGTTTCTTGCAAAATATCTTTGAACTTTCTGAGATGAAAGGCTATGCCCTGTTTCTCAAGGACAGTTTCTTGTTTTCATTAATCTGTTTGACTACAATTTGGGAATGAAAGGCATATAAATAATTCTTGTACATCAAAGATGTACTAGTTCCTTTGTGTCCTTACTAACAAACTCAGTGTCCTCTGTCTATAATGGGAGACTATAAATGTGTTCCATTGATATAAATGACATTGGCTTTAGCTTTCTTCATTCACATAATCCCTTCTTCTGTTTATTAGACACCCAATTATGGTGTGCCATGCCTGTTTGGGGGGTGGGTGGAGTGGTACTCATTTTCTCCTTTTTTTTTTTTTTTTTTGAGACAGGGTCTTGCTTTGTGGTTCAGGCTGGCGTTGAGCTCAGCCTCAAACTCACATCACAGCAATCCTCCTGCCTGTGCCTCTTGAGTGTTGGGATTATAGGCGTGAGCCACCACACCCGGCACTGTGGTGTATGGTACTGATTGCTGTTGGGCGTGAGTCTCCACACCCAGTATTGCATGTGGATATCGAGGGATCAAACCTGGGTCCTTGCGCTTGGTGAGACAGGCACCAGAACCACTGAGCTATATCCCCGGCCCTCATCTTCTTTTGTCGGCCAACTAGAACATACAATGGTCAGAGTACAGGTGTTCCTAGCCTTAGGTAGTGTGTAATGACAACGAAATGCAGAGCAGCTAACAAAATCTCTAAAGAAACAGGAATTTACTGCTACAGTATTTCCTTAAAGGACCTGCGAAGCTGAGCTGCTCCTTGGGCCAGAGCTGTCGGCTCAGGAAGCCAGGTCTGAGATGTTCACTGTGCCTCTGAACCAGCACTTGGATGGTCCTGTGCATCCCAGAACTTATGGCACTTGCTCCTCCAAGCTGGGCCTCAAATTATACCAAGTGTATAATTTATGCCATTTCTGTTGGTGGAGAAATGCCATTTTGATAGAAAAGTATTTGTGTGTTCCTGACCAACTTCTCTGGTAGCTCTCAGATGTCCTTGGTAAAAACCATGAGCTCCAGCGAGGCTCTCTGTTGTCCTTCATTTTTGCCCTTTGACCTGTCAGGCTGCCGTAGTCGGTGAGACGCTACCTCTGCCCAGTCAAGTGGGAGGAGATAATGACACAGGACCACGGGGGATCTGTCTGCTTGTGTGGGAAGTGTATGAAATAGTCCACATATTTTTCTCTAAGAAGGATTATGCCATCAGCAAAAAAGCTAATTCATACAAAGACCTTCTGGTGCAGTAAGCAGAGCCCTGGATTTTGAACGGGAAGATGGGGGTTTAAATACTAGCTCAGCTACATTTAAAGTTGTTTGTACAAGGAATGATAAAAACATATGGCGAATGCTTAAAGTTTTTTTAAAAAATCACAATGAAAGAAACAGTGCTATTAATCCTTCTTAAAACATTTCCTCTCACTTTAAATACACTTTTCCCATCATTTTTGCCACTTTCTAGGGCAGTTCTAGAAGTCCTCTTTTGTGAGTATATTTACAAGGTACAATTAAAAAATATAGTCAGTGAAGCTGTCATAGTCCATGCGGTAGAAAAGCAGGTTTGCAAAAGCATTATGGGGCGTCCTCACCCACCGTGCAGTGCTGGTTCATCTCCTAACTCAAAGCGGCCATGACAGGTGAGCACTGTGCACTGATGCGAGACGCTCAAGCAGCCATGGCAGGGCGACTAAAGAGCCCCCCCACGGGTGATGTCCACACCTGCTTCAGCAAGAGACAGAGGTAATGGCGTAAATGTGTGTGAACTCAGGGGCTCTTTCGAAGGGATTAATGCCAACGCGTCTCTTACTGTAATACACTTAAAATTTTTTTAAAATTGAAATCTTTATTGGTACATTACATATGCACATCATGATTGCATTCAACAATGAGAATTTATACCAGTATATGACACAACTTAATTCTTATTTTTTCCCATAGCCCTACCCACCCTACCACTCTCACCCCCTAATACATAAACTTTGTTTCCTTTCTTGTTATAACCTCATTATTTTTCCCCTTTAAAGTCACTGTATTTTTTGATCACATCATATAAGCTCACAACCTCTGAGAGCTTTGCTCTTGTGCCTTGTTGGTATGAGTATATTGATTTCTCTCTATTTTTTCCCAGAAGTTGTTTGGGGATCAATGAAATGGTAAATGTGCATGACGAAAGCTGTTAAGGAGGATTTGTGAATAGTGTTGGAAGAGGTCCAACACTTTAATGTATGAGGTTACATCTAAAGTTGAATGTTTTTGACAGTTACCCCGTCCTCCATTGTAGCTGGGCATGGTTGTGCACACTGGTAATCACTCGTGCAGTCAGTAGCCTGAAGCAGGAGGACCCCAGGGAATTTGAGGCCAGTCTGTGCTACACAGAGGGATCTTGTCTCAGAAAACTGAAGTGCCAGACCAAAACAAAACTTACACTTAGAGGAATCTCCATTTTAGGTTACTGGCACGCAAATATCAGTCAACAAAATGGTAGAATTATTGAGTGCACAATGGAATATGACAAGCAGATCTTCTGGGGAATGATGGGGACATTTCATCATTGGGCTTACACTAAAGGTATAAGAATTCAAATTCCATAAAGAATAGATAGAAGAGACTGTAAGTTACTTGAAGGAGAATTTTGTGATTATTGCAAACTTAGTAATTTTACAGTAAGTGAGCATGCCAATTATTAAAATATTAACTCCCAGCTTAAGATAAGCCTTTCTATATGTAGCACTGTGGCTGGTATGTTAGGACAGAAGTAAGAAATGTAGAAAGTAGGAAAGATGAAGAAAGAAATCATAATTAGAAAATTGTACTTTTAAGAAAACTGCAGCTTTGGGATGTAACTAAAGTTAGAAAAGGTTACAATGCTATTTTCCCTTCCAGGAAAATTGCTCAAAAGAACAAAATCCCAAAGATCTGAAAGATATAATGAACTCCTGTTTTTTCTTATAAATTCAGTCTATGGTGCTATAGATGAGTAAATCCTGCAAACTTCCTTCCTCAAGGAAACAGCACTATTAAACTTCAAATGCTGGCAAATGATTGAAATCTAACCCATCCCACTAAATGAATAACCTGACAGATCATAGGAGTATACGTTCCAGAAGTCCACCTTGAAGACACCCCAAGACCATACATAAAACCCAACTCCCATATCATAACCCTATTTTCTGAGTGCGTACTTCTTTAACTCTGCCTGATAAATCTTTGTATGCCTCTCACGGGTGTGTCCTGCAGTTCTTTTCTGTGATGTAAGTCAATAAACATACAATTTACCCCTTTGGTGAGGTGAGATGTGCTCCACATCACCTTTTTTTTTTTTTTTT
>PVIR01041247.1:0-12862 GCA_004026965.1 Petromus typicus
CGTAGCTCACTTGCCTCATTTACATTTTGCCGGCAACAATTTTTTGATCTAACAATGCTGACTATTTTTCAATACAGGAGCTAGTCAGTCAAATGTGGTGAGGAAGGCAAGGCTACTGCAAAGCTCAATAAATTATTCAAAATTAAAATTATTTTGGGAAATTTACTTCATCTCAATGAAATTAAAAAGAATTAACTAAAAGTATTACTTCTAAACAGCTGGATTTCATTAACTTTAATGGCATGATTAGCCCCAAATGCATTCAGTACATACGCAAACTATGTAATAGGCAAATTATGTACTGACTTAAAGTTTTGATTTTAGATAGAAAATTAGTTTCAATCTGAAACTTTGATATTCTTTTTTCTCTCAGCAGAAGTAACAGGAAATGGAATTTCAGGAGAGATTTTACATCAATATTTTGTAATTGCCCAATATCCTGTAAATGTCAATGATTTTAGAAAAAAAATTATAAATGTTTCTACTTTCTAGTAGAGTTTGTAAAATGTGCTAAGTTTATCTCATATAAAATAAACGTTAAGATGTTAAATGGCTACGAATGATGGAATGATGGAGAATGCCTGTAATTCCAGCAACGCGGTGGGGGGGGTGGGGTGGGGCGGGGTTGAGGCACAAAATATTTACTTTATAAAGTACATTGCACAGTTAACTATAAGAGTATACGTAGACTACCTTATGATTACCTATACATTATTACAGTAGGTAAAACAGGTAAAATTTATTTAGCACTTCCCCTTTAGCAAAGGAATCTCTTGAGTTTTTGAGTTAGGAACTGAAAGCCTAGGTCTCTATTTTCATCCCTAACAAATCAGATTTTAGTAAAGGATCTGAAAATTTTGCAAAATTTCAAATGCAAAGGATTGAAAAGCCTTGATGAATTAATTTAATCTCATTGGAGGATGCTGGAATATTCTAAACTTCCAAAAAAGACAAAGCTTTACTTGTAGATTTTGGGTCATCTACATATAAAGGGAGGGTTGTTTTGAAGAGGCTTAAAGAGATTATCCTGGAAATTTTTGAAACACCACAAGCAAAGCCTAGGCCACATCTAACTTTAAGGCTTATTCTGGCCAAGGTTATCTTTTAGTACCACAAAAGTATAATTTCAGTATTTCAGCTGTATTAGTATTTGAGCACTTCTTTCCATTCCCAATATCCAAAAAGCACGCAAAACAGAAACAGAATGACATAAGAGCTAAACTCAAAACCATATTCAAACCATGTTTATTGACTTTATAAGTCTGGTGTACCAATGTTGACATTTTATTTCTTATGAATAAATTAGTGTTATTAAGATACATTCATAAAGTTCTCTAATCTAGCTTATAATACTCATGTATAGAAGATTATAATACATACTTTATTACTGAGCTTATGTCTTATAATCACTAAGCAGATGCTAAAAGTAGTATACAAATGTGCAAAGAGCCTTGTCTTCCCTCCCCCCATAAAAGGAAAGTGGGCTGGGGATACACCTCACTGTAAAGGCCCTGACTTTAATCTGCAGTACTGTAAAAAAGAAAAAGGGAAGAAAAAAATGAGAAGGACATACACGATGAAATGAAGATAATCAGAATAGAGTTAAAAGGTTTTACATATGAGATTGTACCACATGCTGGGGACATATGATATAAAACAAATATCAAAGCTCTCTATATATTATCTCAAAGTTTCTCTATGTATTATTTTAAAAATAACATGAAGAGGAAACCAATCTTAGAGGGTTAACTTTATGAAACCAGAGAATAAGTAATGAATAGTAAAACAAAAGGTTAAATCAACAACTGCTTAACAGCCTTTACCCCAACCATCTGGATTTTTAAGAATGGAAACAGGATGGGGAGGTGGGATTATCCTCATGAGAAGCATGGGTTCTGAACAATAATTTAGACTGTATAACCAGAGCCTTCATCTATACAGGATTATTTTGTTATTGAGAAAAATGATAATCACTTCATCTGTCTTTAACTTTGATAGTTTGCTCCGGTAAGGACAGATATTTTAGGTTATTTCACAAAAAAGAATTTTAGCCACTCATGTCATGAAATACTATTAACCCACACCAATGGCTTATTAAAGCAACAGAAACCAGCTTGATTTCAAATATTCTATTCACTATGAAAATATATCATAGTGATTTCCTGTAAACCTAACAGTTAAGTGCCCAAATATCTTGTACAGAGTAATAGAAAAATATGGACACCATAGGTGCATGTCCTTCTACAGCCTCGTGGGGAATTGGGACATAGAAAAGAGGTGAGGGTGATGAAACTCCAAGGGTGCTGACAGGTTCTTCCTGACTCCTAGCCCACTGCACCAGCATGCTCACCTCATCCAGTCTCATTTTAGTGTTTTCCTGCTACACATTCCAACTCTGGCTATCTACTGTCCTTCCCCAGCACCTCATCTGAAGGCACTTTTGAGTCCCAATCCTAACTTCACTGAGCTCATGCTGGAAGGAAAACAAAACCATTAACATAATATACAAGAAGAGTGAGTTTACTTCAGCACGAGTTAAACCTCTGTAAGTATTGCCTTTTGTAAGTAAAAGTTAAATGAGGAAGATGCATGGAGGTGGAAGAGGATTTCCAGAAGCTCTTTAATAGTATTCCTTGAAGTTGCTGACCGTGTTTGGTAAACCACAAAGGGTACTTACTCCTTGTCTGACACTGGCCTACTAATTCTGTTTCATCTCTATTTCTCTCTTCAAACTATCTGTGCCAATAGTTTCAAATGAAACTTTTAGTTTCATGAAGTACTCTGCTTCTTCCTGAGTGTAATATTTTTCTTCGCTCCTATTCACCCTCCCCGTCTTAGGCATCCCAAGATCCAGCCGAAACATCGATTGCCTAATAGTTCCCGTAGCTCCACCTAGTCTAGGTAGGAGTCCTGCTGGAATGGTCTTGGAATACATGGTTGTTCCTCTAGAATACTATAACTTTGTATCATCACAATAAGGAAGCTTCTTCCTAGCAGGTTTATGATTTCCTTGTACCCAACCCTTAGTCCATTGCTTGCCATGCAGAGTCCTCAACAAATGTTTACTGTTTGAATAAATTCATAAAGTTACGGCAAGAGAAACTCAAGAAAGAGTTTAGAGTACACTACATCCATTCATTTGAAGGGGAACATCACATAATAAAAAAATTTTCTTGTTCCTTGAGACTCCATTCAAAAACCTGAAGGGTTAGTGGACTAGAAAGCTTAAGACAATGAACTTTTAATTATTTCTCTCACCACTTTTATAAAAAAGTCTAATTACATTATAAAATGACATAAAACATTAAGATTTTGTACCAGAGTAAACTCAGTTATTTAATACAGGAGTGATTTTAAATTATGCTTTGTTTCTGGCTAGCTGGGAGGTCTATACACTAAAACAAGGCTGGTGGCTCTCAGTGGTTGAGAAAGTTCTACAAATATTCTGGAAAAATTAGTGGGTGGAATTTAGGTCTCAGTAATGCAGTTTTTGTTTGCCAACAGGTGAAATGTGAGGTTGAGAAACAAAGTATCATATTAATAAGGTCATGAACTTTGCCTTAAATACTCTGCAGATAAAAACAGTCAAAATGCCAGGAGTTCTTATTTATATTTTTAAAATGAGTTTTTGACACAAGCCCACACGAACAAGGCCGGACATATACGCACCTAACCTTTCTCAACTCTTTGTCCTTTACCCACAGCCATTAAGCAGTGCTGACATCTTTAATTTTTAACTTCACATTTCTTTTTTCAAATTAATTCAGTGAGAAAAGCCAGACAAAATAAAATGCGCTACTTTACTTTGTTTTAAAATATATTGATACTGATCCTTTCATTTTCTGCAAAGCCTAAGAAAAGTTTTTATTTGTAAAACTAACGAACCAGCATATTAAATGATATTCTTAACCCTTACATTTTATAGTGAGTGGGGTTTATAGTCAGGTGCTGACTGATAAGAAGGCAGTGCTGGCTCCGCTGTTGTGTGCATTTAGTCAGTGTGAGCGTGGATTACAGCATGCCAGAAACGCAGTAGTAAAACTGCTGACATAGAGACTATAGTAGAGTCTACGACTCAGACTAAGCCTTTTTATTCTCCTAAATGACTTAATCTGACAATATCTAGGTGTTATCCAAATTTCACTGATTTACAGAAGATATACTCCTTTGCAATTTCTTATACTTCAACCGTCCAGGTTTGCAATCACCACCTTTCTAAGTAACACAAGAACAATCTCTCAGTATGTTCTTTATTGCCAGACTCCAAATTTTATTGATTTGGTTAGTTATTTTTCTGGGCATTTCTAAACTGGGCACTCAGGCCTTTAAGGATAAACAGGGCACAGTCTCAATTCTGAGCAAGCCAGGGAGGTACATCTTCAGCCCAATTACCACACAGACAAAGGCCATGGGGAAATAAGACAAGCAAGTCAAACGTGTTCGCAGGAGGGGTGTGCAGCTGCCCTGCGGAGCCGGCTGAGGTTGCGGATGGGAGGAGATGGTTAATTGGGGCTTGTGCGTCAGCAGGAAGAAGGGCATTCCTGCAGACAAGGCAGAACCAACAAAAATTATGAAATGTTTGAGATGTTCACTCCCAAACTAATACCCTCCTCCAGGGAAATCCACCTGCACACTCGTTTTTCTCTGAATATATCAAGCATATTCCCAGCTCTGTTTATTTTTTCCTTTCATCCCCTACTCCCTTCTGCCCGCTTAAATCCTAAGCATCTCTCTAGGCCCAGTGCAGACCAGGCCTTGATCTTGTGAGAAGCCCTGGAGGCAACGCTTCTTTTGTCCCCTCCTAGACTCCTCCACAGTTCTCAGCAGTGTTCTGCAGCAGCTCCTGCAGAGTTTGGCTCACTGGAACTTGAGTCTCAGCTGGGATGTCTTTGTTCCTGCGGGCAGGGTGCATCCTGTTATCCCCTTCTTCACAAACGAAGGCCAGTCCCTGGACCTCAACATGGAGAAACTGCTTAATAAGGTTCTGCTACCAGACAGTGCCACTGGACATAGGTAAGCAGCATTATTTCCAGGCTTTATCAAACTCTTATTAAGCAATGTATAACAGATGTCAAACAATTTTTACGGAATACAGATCAAAATACTGTACAGGAGAACTGAAGCGGTCTTTCTAGAGGTCTTTCTATTTCTTGAGCTGGTAAGGCACCATTCGCTTTTTCTGCTCTGAATCATTGCCTCTATTGCCTTATTTATAACATTTCCAGATGGCGGGAACTCTATCTTCTCCATGTTACAGTCATAAAAACTCCACAGACCTGCCGCTAAAGTACCAAGTAGTTGAATTATTCATTTCGTGAATGGAAATAGATCTATAAAGCCCCTTTAAACCCAGGCCTGGTTACTTTCCTGGTTCCTTCTGGCCACCCTTTCTCATTCTTTCACACACTCTTTTTATTCTCTTTCTCACACACACTGTTTATGTGGCTGTTCAGTGGGCTCTGTGTTTTTATTTGGGAATCTGCAAAACTTAATTCCCTAGTAATAATGATGACAGTAAATTAAACAATCAAAAAAAACTATGCCTACTTTTAAAAATATACCTGAGAAAGTCTTCTGTGTACATCTGATACAAAATGTACCAACTGTCCTTTGACAAGGTGAATGGTTAGACCATATATGACTGGAAGCATCTATGCACAACCCCGATTTCAGCGCAGGCATCGAGAGAGGACAGGGGCAGCAACGGAAGTCCCTTCTGTCCTGACGCCTTTCCCCCAGTGAGCTCCTGGATGAATGCGGTTGGGCACCACTGCGTGCGCGCGCCGACCTCCTGAGAGGAGCTGGCAAGCACGTGCCAGGCCTGGCAGGTTCCAAATGCGCGCTGCCGCTTCAGGGCCAGACACTTCACCAGAAGAAGGGGCACTACTACTTCTCACAGCGTGAATCTAGAAAACAACCCAATCATTTCACATAGGCAGGAAACACAAAATGACATTTTCTGTTTCTGAGCAAAGTCAGAAATTTATCTTGTACAGCCTTTTTGAAGACCATCAGTTACCGATCTAAAACTCATTTCTGCTGTTTCAAGCACTAAGAGAAGCTCTGTTGATAGTATCATGTGTTGCAGGTTAAAAGATCTTTATATTTCTATGTGGACATATTTTATCTATAGATAAAAACAGAGGTCTCAACGGCACAGTCTTTTAAAAGTAAAAATGATAATTTTATAGCTGCTAATAAAAATACTTTTGTTGAAAACACTAAGTAAACACTTTTTTCCTTTAGTAGGGCACAGATTAGGTATCATGTAAATAAGCTAATTTCTGCCTGACTACCTAAACCCACATCACAGGGTTTCTTAAAAATAAAGGAGAAACCATCTCAGGGCCGGGGAGTTAGCTCAGTGGTTCTGGCGCCTGTCTTGCAAGCGCAAGGGCCCGGGTTCGATTCCCCGGTAACCACATACCATACTGGGTGTGGAGACTCACGCCCAGTAGCAACCAGCACCACATACCACAGTGCTGGGCGTGGTGGCTCACACCTGTAATCCCAGCACTTGGGAGGCAGAGGCAGGAGGATTGCTGTCATGTGAGTTTGAGGCTGAGCTCGGGGCCAGCCTGAACCACAAAGCGAGACCCTGTCTCAAAAAATCCTAAAAAAATAAAAAAATAAAAAAATAAAGGAGAAACCATCTGTAACCTCCAGTGAGTTTTTCTTTTTACTTTTTTTTCCCTCTCAGCTCTAAGCTGTGAGCTGTAATAGAATAGGTATCATAAGGTACTTGAGACAAAATTTTATCTAAACAAGTTGTACATGAAAAAAATTACAGAAAGTTATATCTGGTAGTTTACACAGTAACTTCATAGCAATTTTTAAAATATGGTCACATCATTTATATCAATATGCTTATTTACAAGAGCGTAAGATGAATTTTTACCATAAGTATAACTCCTAACATTTACATCCACATTGTATAAAATTATTTAAGCCCATGCTCTTGATTTATAAAATTACATTTCTTTGATTCTCAAATTTCTCATATATTTGATATCTGAAAACAAAATAAACACGTGCAGTACATAAAACAAGGCAAGCTTAAGTTCTGCGCATGGCACTCCAAACTGTTCAAGTACAAATTCTTTTCACCTTGATTGCTTAGGTTGGCACTCAATGACAGGAGCCAAAGTTAACACTAAAACAACGTTCCAACTACTTGCTGTTTACAGTCTTTATACATCTTAATTCTCATGAGTAATTCCAATTACATAACAGCATTGATCTAAGAATTTACTGTCTCATTAGCTGCCAAATCCTCCTACGGGCACTAGTGAAACAAAGGGGAAATCTATACTTGCCCTCCAGGGGACTAGGTCCTACTGGGGAAAGAGCCAATTACAAACGAGACCATGTAACACCAGGGACAGGATTACAAGATCACAACGAAGCACCAGAAGAGGCTTCCTAGGTGAGGGATGACCAACCCAGTCCAGATGGAGAAGGCAACACGAGCAGAAGGATGTGGCAGTCACCCACCACATGCAAGGAAGCGGCCTGAGCACTCAGGCAGGCCCCGGATGCCCTCGATGGAGGTCTGTTCCCGGTCACACTGGGGAGCATGGACTTTCTCTAGACCTTGAGATCCTTTAAAGGATCAAAGGTAAAGCTATGAGGCAGGCAGATTTAAAGCCCGGGTGTGTAAATACTGAAGACCTCTCTGACAACTCTGTCAGTAGTAAAACATAGGCAATAAAGCCAGAGGCAGTTAAAAGGCTGCTCTAAGTAAAATATAAAGTGTTTCAATTAGGGCAGCAGAAACATGTTTGTTTTTAAAGGCACATTTGATATGCCAGAAGATAGAATCAGCGAGACTTTTCATCACAGGATGTGGAGGATGAAGTCGTGGGAAGATTGCAGATCTTTGGCTTGGGTGATGATGCCACCAAACAGGATACAGGAAGGAGGGCAGGTTTGGGGTGGGCAGTGAGTCTCTACTAAGCTGATTTGGACATTCCTGCAGATGTATTTCAGGGAGGGACTGGAGTGGCCCACGAATGGCACTTCGGTGACATCAAGCCCCAAGGGCTGGTGACACTATGAGAGCTTGGAGAGTAACCAGGGCCATAAGTGGGATGTTCTAACAGCCTCCAGGTTCAGAATGCCACAGTCTGAGAGAGGCAGGACTGGAGGATGCCTGTGACTCATAGACAGGAGGATTCACTCAGGACCGTGGAGAAAGCTCTTCCGAGAAAGCTCTGAGAACAGAAATTGGACCTCAGCAAGTGACGAAAAAAGTGGGAAATGGAGGTAAGGGGTAGAGAGATTTGGTTAAGGAGTTTCAAATAAAGAAACAGCAGTAAAGATGAGGTTTAAGTTGTTTTTTAAAGAAATAAGATGAAATCTTTATCTACAGATGAGCAGTAATTTTTAGTGACCATCTTTTCACTCATTACTGTGTGTGTGTGTGCGTGTCTGTGTGTGTGCACACATGGTGCAAGCACAAAGAACATCTACTGTCACTAAGTTTACCATGTACTAATGAAGCAAATTACATCCAAACCACCCTTTAAGTGATCAGTCTTACACACATACATACAAAAGCAATACAATCTCTTTTCTAAATCAAAACCCAGTACCATGTAGTGATATACATTACCCTTGATGAAAGAAGCCTGCTTCTTCCTTCTGAGAAACACAATACAAAGCAGTCAGCTTAGGAAAAAGACACACCCAATGCCACTGGTTTTGAGAGGGCAGAATACAATTACCCACTGGGAGTGGTGCCAGTCTCAAGAAGAGAGTCCTGGGAGCTCTAGGTCTGAGGCCAAACCACTTCTCAGCAAGAGGGCACCGACAATATCTGCCCAAGAGTGCCACCCAGTGAGTCATCGGAGTGGGACAAGTCCCACCCTGTGAAGCTTCCCCACCTGCCTCTCTCACCACCAGGAAAGAGCAACACAAAGAGCTCTCTAGGGCAGGTGTTGCAATGTCAACAAGGCTGGGAATACTAGTTAAACCGGCCTTGTCAGTGGAATGGCCACTAGATTTGGCCTGGATTGGCTCTACCAGGAAATGGGGCAAGAGGTCAGAACTGTCACACTGAATGGCAGCCTGCAAAGACTTCAGAGAAGGCACGCAGGACAGGTGACGTAGCGAAGGAAGTGTGTGCAATCTACTCAGTAGAGGAACATGGCAGCTCCCAAGCAGCTTCACTCTGCTGTTCCACAGGTCTCTCTCCTTCCACCCTCATTCCTCTCACCGCTCTTACACCAATTTCCCTTCATAGAAGATGTTACGCTGGGTGACATGAGAAAGAACATGTCCCATCATGCTTTTGTGCATTAACCACTCTCCCTAGTTTGTATACAGATTTAAAAGCATTAATGCAGAACTCTGTATCTCTCTTTATCGTGGATATATCTGAGCATTTATTTTTAACTATGGAATAAAAAACTAAACAGTAAAATATCCTAACTGGAAAGGGTTCACTAAATTGTGGTATCAACTTGGAAGATAATTCTGTATTATGCTTGGAATGTCAAAGCTCAACCTTTTCTGGATATGTTTTAATAAAAGGAAATATTATTTATGTACTGGGAAATAAATGCTAGGTATCACTTGTAGAGAGAGATTTCTACCACTGCTTAAAAACACAATCCTAGATTTATAGGCTGCAACCTAACTCCAGTGTGGTGAGCCTGGGGCCCGTGGAAGGTGGTCAGGTTATAAGGGTAATGGAGGAACCCTCACAATTGGGGTGAGTGTCCTCATCACTGAGACCCCAGAGGGATTCTCATCTCTTTCACCACGTGGCACTATTTATGAACTGAGAAGTGTCCCTCATTAGTCACCATTAAATTTGTCCACCTCCTGGTTTAGGACTTCTCAACCTCCCAGAGCTGTGAGAAATATAGTGATACAGATAATATGGTTTGAAAATGAAAGTGTTTGGCAAAATTTTGCTTCCATTGGCAAGCTGAATGACAAAAACAACCATGGCCATCTTCCCCACATGAAGAGAAACACAGTCATCTTCCTGCAAATTGTAAAACAAATGAAGCTTGTAAACTGAGGCATCACTGCATGTTTCTGTTGTGTATAGGCCAACTAACTATGGCATTTTTATTACACCAGCTTGAATGGACTGAGACAACCACCAAGGAGCAGAAACTGAAATCTTTGGATAAAGGAAACCGGGTTGTGCAAAACTCAAAATCTAGAACACTCTACTGGCAACCAACACGGTCTTTAGGGGGATGAGTCAAAGGGGATAACAGATAATGGTACTTCCTACTGGGCATGCTGCTTCCTGGTTTTCTTGGCCAAGTGCTCCTAGAAACAGGAGCCTCTTTTCACTCACACAAACAAGTGAGAAGTGATGATGAATGTACAGGACTTTCTTTCTTTGGCTACTGTTATGGCTTGTGTCCAGATGTCCCCCAAAGGCCTCATGCGGTTTTACGTGAAGCTTTTTCAGAGGAGGCTGGATCTAGATAGAGTGTGTGATACTGGAAGTGATTCATGGTGCAATGCTAGGTGCAAGGGCACTAGGGTGTTAAGTGCTACCTGTCCTAAGTGGCCTGGATAAGACAAAAGGTGCAGAAATACCTTGTTAAGTTCCCTTGCTTGCCTGCTTTGCTACCGTCTGTCTGCCTGCCTGCCATGAACTGTCTTTCCTATGCACTCTGTCTTGGAGCTGATAATGGACCGGAATCTCTATAAACTGTGAGCTAAATAAATCTTTCCCCACTTAACTTTAGGTGCTGGGTATTTTGCCTCAGCAATGACAGAAACATAAGCCAGCTAATAACTTACTCAAAGGTCACCGTCTGTTGTGTGTCAATTATTTTTTTTTAAAAAAGGCCTTTATTTCTTATTCCTTTACATTTTCTTAAGAATGCTCTTACAAGATTTCTAAAGGAAACAGTGAATCTCTCAGGTATTCGTGGAGACCCTTGCAAGCAAAGCCACCTGAAAATAAGGCTTGTGAGAAAATGCCAAAATGGAACAGCTGTCACACAATATGCTCTTGCTGCCTGCGAGTATTTCCAGGAGAAAATTACTAAGGTTGGTCACTATGAGCCATCAGGATTTTTTTCAGTATCCAAAGAGAGATGAGCCTAGTAATTTTCCATCATCTGCTTCACTGTGGTCTACATTTTCTGTCAGTAGTGTCAACATAAGGAAATCATGTAATTATTTCTGTAACTCAATCTTCAAAATCTTAACTACAGATAAGAATTTCTGGCAAGATGAACACTCTGCTTCCCACTTAAGAAAACTATGCAAACAAAGCACTAAGGATTGAACAGCATACTCTGAGATTTGATTTTGCAAATACACTGACAATTTAACCTGGTGTATGATTTCAGCAGCTTTCATAAGCAACAGAGCAATGATTCTTTGAGTTCTCAGGTGTGAAATGCTTCAGCTTCCAACAAAGATCATGAACCCAGCATTTGCACTGCAAATTTCCTATCGAATGTTTCAAGAAAGGTCTTCAAAGACAGGAGGGACATTCAAGTAGATGTTACCCAAGGCAAAACAAGGTCACACTGTGGTCATAAATTCCTTTGTGGGCAGGTAGCCAACTTTTCACACTGTGTTCAGTTGTACATGTCACTCTTCTGGTTCTGTACAATACTTAGAGTGCTCCTTTAATTTTCAGGTTGATACACTAGATACAAGTTCATGGGTTCTTGGATCAATGACAACTCCTCACTCTTCTTTCAAGTTATCTTACTCTTGTTGAAATATATTTGTTTGTTACTGTTCTATTTCTAGTTTAAACCAAACTGATAGTAATGTTATACATGAGATTTTAGGCTAGAATATTTTTTAGGTTCTGGCAAAACTATAAGTCTTTAACTAAAATAACTAAAATTTAGATTTGCTCTAAAAGGACAGAAATAAAAACTATGTGATGAATAAGACTTCTGGAAATTTTAATCCTTAATTTGTTCAATTATTCAGCCATTTAAATATCTACTATGTACCTGACCTACTGTATAGTATTGTGAAAAATACAAATAAGGAATGTTAAGATTACTTTTAAAATTTGAAAACTGCGGCTCAGAAAAGATAAAGACACTTTTTGAGATTATAGAGGTAGAATCCAATTTATCCTATGCTGCTGACAGGAGGGGTTTTCCTTAAATTAGGTATCATGCTGATACAACATTGTCATGCAAGCTATTCATCCAGTCACATGCAGCCAAACTGGAATTTATTTGATTAAAGGCAACTGTTGAAAGTTAGATGGAATAATTTAGAATTGATTTCACTGTTGAATAGATGATAAAATATAATGGTACATGTCTGGCTCTCCAGTCCCCTGTACATCTACTTTGTACAGTAAGTAAACAGATTCTGTCAGTATTCAATATTGACCTCTTATAACCAACTGAAGCAAGAATCTGGTGCAAGGGTCTTTATAAAAGATTTGAAATGGTGCTGGAAAAACTGGGCTCTAACTTGCCAAAGACTAAAACTAGATCTAACTCTTTCATCGTGTACCAAGCTAAAATCAAAGTGGATAAGAGACCTAAGTATTAAAACAGACACCCTAAACCTTCTGCAAAACAGGTTAGGTCAAACTCTCGAAGACATTGGCTTAGGGAAAGACTTCATGAACAAAACTTCTATAGCACAGGAATTGGTGGAAAAAGTCAACAAATAGGACCTCATTCTTTTAAAAAGCTTCTTCACAGCAAAGGAAACCACCAACACAGCAAAAAGGCAACCAACAATGTGGGAAAAAATCTTTACCAGATGTTCCTCAGACAAAGGGCTACTATCTAGAATATATAAAGAGCTCAAAAAAATCAGCCCACCCAAATTTAATGACCCAATTCAAAAATGGGCATCTGAAATGAACAGATATTTTTCAGAGGAAGAAGAGCAG
>PVIR01041248.1:0-12847 GCA_004026965.1 Petromus typicus
AAAGCCTGTTGCAGTCACTTCCTATAACCGAGAGCTTATTGTGACTGTGATTATTACCTGTCAGAGGAACGGGGAGGAGGCCTGGCTTTCTGGCTGCCAGTTTAGCATCACGGGCCTTGCACAGCTTCTGGATGTGTGTGGTAAAATCTGAAGCCAGAATTCTCCTTCAAGTTTGCTGTTTTACTGAAAAGGAGGAGTTAGATAAGCAAGGGGTAAATGTTCTTGTAAGGACTTTAGGCATGCTCACAGTTTTTAGCAATACAGTAAGGACCCCTTTGATTCTATAGTCAGTCTAGAAAAGGGCCTTGATCCAGGAAATAGGAGAAACTTCATATAGGAACACTTAACTCTGAAACAAAACCCAAGAGTTTAGCAGGTGATGGCAGCTGAAACTGTTATGCTCACTGTTCAGTTAGGAGCAGAACTAAGTTAAAAACTTTTTTCCATAATCAATCACCTTAAATACATAGATATTTATAAAGAGATACTTTGTTAGTGTTTTTTTGGTGGAGACTCAAGAATGCATGTTGGTATGTTTACATATGTCGTGTGTGTGCGTATGTATAAGTGAACACATTTCAAGAATCAGTGTAAGGTGAGTTTATAATGGGCTTTGGATCTGATATTGTTATGTGGACAAAACAATTCACCTTATATGGAGAAAAGTTATGTTTTATATTGATACATATTCTAGGTTTTAAACTATTTTAAAATATACAATTTTATATGTATGTTTTCTATAGGTAGAGCCTTTGAGAAATATTTATCATGTTCGTAATGTAAAATCACCTGGTACATAATGGGTGCTTCCTAACCAGAATGGAGTAAAATGGAAGACTGTAGAGTTTACTTGTTTCCCACATACACACCCTGGTGTTCATCAGTGAAACCCCGTGCTTTTGCCACCTTTCTGTTCCCTCATTTGGCTGTGTAACTCCGTGGACACAATGTTTTTACATTCTTATGGTTACTAAAGTGTTTCCTATGTAGATTTGAATAGTACTCAAGAGAAGTCTTCTGCGAAAATTTTAAACATCTGTGTGCACATTCTTTTCATTGTGACTGAGGAAAAGCAGCTTCTGTTACTCTTCCTTTATTATGCTAGGAACTGTACTCTCAGAATTTTTAGTGAGAACTTCTCACAATAGCACTTCAACTTGATACTCTTTAAAAAAGGATCCTTTGTGACTCACCATATAAAGGCAATGCTAATTCTACAGTTACCAGGTGTCCGTGCAAACTCAAGTTTAAGAACTCTTAATGAAAAAAGCTTACAGGAATCTTTGGTATATACTAAAATACACATTACTGCAAAATCATGTTCTAGCCAAAGATAAATGCCAAAGAATCTAAGAATATTATGTCATTTGAAGATCTCAATATCAAGATATAAAATTTTGCTGTTACCAACCACAGTTAACAAAAACTAGTTTCTGATTTATCTTTTAAAGAATAAGCACCTGTCTTCTTTTAATTTGTATGAATAAAATATTTTTTAAACTATGTCTTTTATCAAATAATAGCCAAAATATTTTCTAAATCCTAGCTAGGTACAAGTAGTTCTTCAGAAATTTTTAATAAAACATTTTGACTTATAGCCTGTTTTTATAGAACTGTTTTCTAAATGTATTTGAGCACTTAACAAGGGGAATAAGGAAAAGTCATTATCTTCCAGTGCTAATGACAACAGAGGGAGCACTTGATCCTTATTTTCTTTTATACATTTGGGAATAACCTGAGATTTCAAAGTACATGACAGGTTGTCTGAAGATTCCACCTGACTCACCCTTCCTCGTGGTGTTTGGTGTTTCCTGATAGACATCAAGTGACAGCCAATACCGGAAGTGTGGTTCCCACAGGCTGCAAAGCACTGGATTTACAGTGTGCATTCTGCATTATTAGAAATCGTGAAGTCATGTGATTAGTATGGACTGTGGTGGTGTGAGTGAAATTATCCTTTTCATTCATGCCAAAGCAGCACTTTCTTTTTACATTTTCCACTTTTATAAAGTTCTTTAACATTCTTATCTATCAAAGGAGAAGTGCGGATGTTCATGTAGTAAATAATGCCAGCAAAGGTCAATTTTTACTCATATACATATGAAAAAGAAGGTTGCTTGAATTTGTTCATTAGCTGAGAGTTGTACAGTTGTATTTAAACACTTTAAAATAGCTTTCTGGATTTCTAGAGATTTGATCTGTTATTGCTGTTGTTGGTTTGGATGTTGATTTTGTAATCCTCATTATTGTTCTTGTGTATACAGTCTAGTCTTATTAAAAATGGATGGCCGAACCCACTTGGTAACATGCTTGTTGGGCGATCATTCACCATTGGCTGAAGCCAGTGCCACAGTGTAGGCTTAAAGATCCCTCTCTGAGCACTACCTCTCCCATGGAGATCAAAATCTGGACCTCAGACTGGTGCCAGAGTCTGGCAGCCTGCAGTGTATGAGCATTTATAGACACTGCTTTGTGTAGAAGACAAACAGGGTGAAATATGAAGTAAGAGACTT
Organism: Petromus typicus; assembly: GCA_004026965.1. Taxonomy (NCBI): domain Eukaryota; kingdom Metazoa; phylum Chordata; class Mammalia; order Rodentia; family Petromuridae; genus Petromus; species Petromus typicus. Next base: position 2,514 of record PVIR01041248.1, read on the forward strand.
CAACTGAATGGAAGATCATTTGGGGTCCTAAATTTCAGCTCCCACTATCCCTTGAGTATGGCGTGATGCGGAAGGACCAAGAAATGTCTGTGACTCTTGGAAAAGATGGCTACTGCTTGGAACTGGCCAGGCAGAGCCTGGCCTGTTGTACTGACTAAACTCACAGCCGGCTGGTGGAGAACTTCTCTGCTCTCAGCAAGGTTTGGTTTCTGGCCCACACTGGCTGATGACCCTTCATTTTTCATGTCCACTAGCTGAGACCATTTTTTTTTATTGCTTTATTTTGTTGTCATTGTGCTAGTAGAAATTATTCATAGGGTCTAAGCCATATAGAAATTGTATCTGTAAAAACCAGCAAATACATTGGACATGTGTGAATGTAAACATTTTTGTTTAGTAAATGATTCTAACTTTAATGTTTTCAGTGATAATTAGTGTTCCTTTTTACTTATAAAGTTGGATTCTTTTTTAGAATTTGTAATAAAAAACTATTGCTCTTTTAACCTATGCAAAATATGCTTTCCTGTGTGGCTATGTATTTTTAAATAAATTTAAATATGACATAATAATTTAGCATGTATGTGTGTCACAGAAGCAAAAGCATGCATTTTGTATGAAGCTAATTTAAACACCTTTTTATGTAGGAACTTTACAACTCATATATACAGTACAGTCTACATTAAAGTGATTTTATTATACCCACCTAGCACCTTGGTTTACTGTATGATTACTAAATCCTGTCAAATAAGATATGTTTCATGTTCACAACATTATGCAGTATATATTTGCCCAGAAAATCTGTACAGTCTCATAATATTCCACTAATATATATAATTTTTATGTTAAAACATGTTTGAGTTAAAACTATGTATCAGTTAAAAATTATTACATTTTTTTAATTGAAAGGAAAAATATTTCACATATCTACAGGGCATCTTTAAAAAATTACCAATCACTTCTAAAGCATAACACTCCTGGGTCACGTATCCGAGGTCTCCTGTTTCAACTGTCAGTTAATGTACCAATCACTGTGATAGTCCTTGGGTCTGCAAGGTGCTCTTCAGTTTCATCCCACCAAGGTATTGAAAAGTTGAGCTGAGGAGTCTCCACTCATGTGTGGAAAGAGTGATTCACTTCATCTCATAAAATACCCTGAAAAATTCTCAGATGTAACAAAAATACCTACCATGAATGTATCATCTCAACTTGTAAAGTAGATCTAAGTATGGGTAAAACTGGAAAGTAAAACTAAAATCAGCTCTAACTCATTCACAAGTGTGAATCTTGCTAGTAAAAGATTAGTGCTTTTGGGGTTTTTTTTTTTTTTTTTTTTTTTAAGGTTTTTTGAGACAGGGTCTCACTTTGTGGTTCAGGCTGGCCCTGAGCTCAGCCTCCAGCTCACATCACAGCAATTCTCCTGCCTCTGCCTCCCGAGTGCTGGGATTACAGACATGAGCCACCACACCTGTGGTATGTGGTATATGGTACTGATTGCTGGTAGGCATGAGTCTGCCCGGCATTGTATGTGGTAACCAGGGATCGAACCCAGGCCCTTGTACATGCAAGGCAAGCACTGGAACCACTGAGCTAAATCCCTGGCCTGATTAGTACTTTTTTTTTTTTTTTTTTTTTTTTTTGTGACAGGGTCTCACTTTGTGGTTCAGGCTGGCCCTCAGGTCAGCCTCAAACTCACATCTCAGCAATCCTCCTGCCTCTGCCTCCCGAGTGCTGGGATTACAGGCGTGAACCACCACTCCCGGCACTGTGGTATGTGGTACTGGTTGCTGCTAGGGTGAGTCTCCACGCCCAGTATTGTTATGTGGTTACCGAGGGCGGGACAGAACCCAGGTCCTTGTGCTTGCAATACCAGCACCGGAACCACTGGGCTAAATCCCTGGCCCAGATTAGTACATATTTTTAAGGACCAAGGATTTCAGATGTCATAGCTAAAAAAAAAATAAATAAAAGTGGCAGGAATGGGCTGAATGACCCACATATGCAAAAAACCTTGACCATGGAGGGGACAGCCTGGGGACCCAGAAAGCCTGAAACTTGCAAGGGACATGATCACCTCGGACAGCTGTGCACCCCTGGATTCCAAGCCCTGGCTGCAGTCACCAGTGAACCCCAAGCTCACCTGCATAAGGCAGCAAAGGTACCAACTGACCTGACTATGAAGGAGCGAATGAGGGCAGCACTGGAGAGTGGGCAGCTCCAAGGGAAAACCATGGCCTCAGTGAGCAGAGCTAGCCTGAAGAAGCCCACAGCAGATGGTCTTGCAAATACAGTATTATGGTCTTGCTATGAAAGTAAGTTCATATGCATGACAGACTAGAGATGGACAGGAAATCCAGTGCAGGCCTCAGCACATCAGAGAGTATATAATCCGGAACCAATCTGGGCAGTGACTAAGAATAACTTAGTTTGTGATTTGAGCCCTCATTCTGATAATGAGAACACAATGGTAGCCAACAGATTTTTTTCCATTTAATTCAGGACTTCTCACTTCCCCATTATGATGTGGATCTGAAATGTCCCCCTGCATGCTTCTAACATGAAGGCTCAGTTCGCAGAGCAGCAATGCTCAGAGACAGTGTGTTGAGAAGTGATTGTGTCTGGAGTGCTTTGACCTCATCCTGTCGTGGACCTCTGATGGACATCATTGAGACGTGCTCGAAAGCCTACGGACACAGCCTATTTGGAAGGATTAGGCCACTTGGAATGCCTTGGACAGAGCCTCCTCCTCTCCTCTCCTCTCTCTCTCTCTCTCTCTCTCTCTCTCCCTCTCTCTCTCTCTGCCACCATGAAGTGAGAAGTTTCGCTTTCCACATGTTCCTGACACTGATGTTCTGCCTCACCACTGGTTCACAGCAATGGGGCCAGATAACTGGGAGCCAAACAGACCTTTTCTTCTCTAGGTTGTTTATCTCAGACACTTAGTCATGGAGATGAAAATTTGCCTGATACACCCTCCTTTCTTCTCAGGACACCATCTACATCTCAGGAGGCTTTAGTGTCCAGGCATGAGGTGTGACCTGGTCTGTAGTTGTTGTGTGCTCACCCTGGCATCTCTTACTGAATCCTCCCACCAATGGCCTCAGCATTTCTATGCTGACTGACCCTTGGAGCAGAGCAAACATTCATCTGGCTTCCCATGATAATGTCCAGTAATTCTGCCACTTCCTTTCATGTCTCAAGGCCCCCATGGCTACTGGCCTTTCACTCTCCATCTGATGCATACCTGTGACAATGCATCAAGAGAGCCTCAGGGGACCTATTCCAGAGGCCCTTTTAATGCCTTCATGCAGCCATGTCTGCCTGACTTCTTGTCACCTGAATAATCCAATGACAGGCAATGAAAGTGAAGTGGTGATTAAAAAACAGCCTAACAACTGAGGAAAGCTCAGACCGGATGGACTTGAATTCTGTCAGAAATGCAGAGATGTAACACCACTCTTTAATGAGACTCTTTAGTGAAATTGGAAGGGAAGGAATTCTCCCAAAGGAAGGGGTATTTTTAGAAACTAGCGTTACCCTGATTCCAAAATTAGATAAGATCCCAACCAAAGAAGAGAATTACAAGCCAAACTGTTTAACAAGCATAGATGGAAAAATCCTCAACAAGATTTTGGCTAACAAATTACCAAAAAGTTCACACATTATAATCGAGTAGGCTGCATCCAGGAAACAAGAGTGGTTCAACATACACAAATTAACAAATATAAAACCCAATGTAAACAGAAGCAAAGAGTAAAATCACATCAGTCTCGCTTGATGCAGAAAGAGCCTTTGACAAAATCCTGCATTCACTCATGATAAACTCTGAGGGAAGTAAGTATAGCTTCTGGGGCCAGGAAGTTAGTTCAGTGGTTCCATCATCTATTTTGCAAGTGCAAGGGCCAGGGTTTGAACCCTGATAACCACATACAACAATTGGACTCACACTCACCAGCAATTGGTACCACACACCACAATGCCGGGCATGGTGGCTCACTCCTGTAATCTCAGCACTTGGGAAGCAGAGGCAGGAGGATTGCTATGAGTTCAAGGCTGCTCAGGGCCATCCTGAACTACGAAAGTGAGACTCTGTCTCAAAAAAAAAAAAATAGATATAGCTTAAAACTTTCCCTCAAAAGAAAAAGCAGGGACGTCTGTTATCATCACTCCTGTTCAATAGAGGGACTCAAAACATCACACAAAGCAGTCTGGAAAGAGAAAGAACTAAAAGGGATACACACAGGAAAGGAGGAATTTGAAACTCATTATTTGCAGGTGATTTGATCCTTCATGTAGAATATCCAAAACATTTCATCAGAAGACTCCTTGCCAGGTATAGTGGCTCATCCCTATAATCCCAGAACTCAGGAGGCAGAGGCAGAAGGAATGCTTCAAGTTCAAGGCTAGTGTGGGCTACATAGAGAGTTCAAGGCCAACCTGAGCCACAAAGGGAGACCCTGTCTCAAAAAACTAAAAATCAAACAAACCTCCTAAAATGAGTAAGCAAATTCAGCAGTGCTGGAGGATACAAAATCAACACTGCAGCTATTCCTCCTGCCCAGTTTACGAGCAGGCTATTATTGACTATTAGTATTTCCTCATAGTGCAGCTGTATTGCGTTAGGAGTCTGACTGAAGCCTACGTGACTCATGTGGGCATGTCAGATGGCAGAGTGGTGGGGGGTGAGCGTACCCCCTCCACCAATGGTCTGTGAAGCCCTAGGGCCCTGATGAACATCATGGCTGAGGGCGGCATGGCTCCAACTAAATTCCTTTCCCTGAATTATGGCCTCTCCCACTGACCCGATGGGTTACTGGTTATGATCCAAGCCTGGTCTCTGTTTATTTCTGCACTGCTTCCCTTTTATGAATCCTGCCTGTGATAACTGCTATTAATGTATATAATAGGTAAGTTAATTGGATATCTTGTAGGTGGATAGAGTGGACCAGCCCCTGAGGAGCTGACATGGAGGAAAATCCAGACATGCTCACTGGCCAGCACTGTAAAAAAAGAGAAATTCCTGTACTCATGTGCTTTCCCTAGGGATGAGTAGCAGTGACTGAAATTCTAAATAGATAAAGTCACCTGGGTGCGGACCAAGATATTCCAGGAAAGACGGCTGACCCAGCCCTAACCAAAAAGCCTTGCTTGTTCCTAATGCCCTTAGTATGTTGGATTCCCATTTAATCAATATTACCTAAGCAACTGTACTCGTAATTTTATTGGCTGTTCATAGTTTTGTCCCACCTCATATCCACTTGTAACTTTTCATTGGATCAGTATTACCTAAGCGAATATACTTGTAATCTTACTAGGGAACTATAATTTTCTCCTATCTTGAAACTGCCTCACCTGGTGTCTTTGTCCCATAAAAGATCTTTGAGAAGCAGGGTGGAGGATCAACCCATTTTCTGGTCTCCCTTCCCTTAGACAGAAGCTATCTTTCTCTTGATATATTTTTCCTGTTCTCAACCTCCATTGTTCCTGGGATTCATTCTTCAATTTTAGAGAACATGAACTTGCACTCTGAAGATCTTGCAGGTTTGGGAGTTAGATTTATTTGCTCCTATATCACTATTATCAGGTGTCTCACATACACCCTGCCCTATGCTTCCAATGCTTGTCATCAGTAACTACAGATGGCCTTGGGTGCCCTTTTGTCTTTGCTGCCCAGGTCAGCTCAGATGATCCTAGATTCCTGATTTCTTTCTTTCATCCTGCATCATATTGTCTTGCAGGAGATTGAGACTCTCAGCTGGGCCCTCAATACAACACACAAAAAATTGACATCATTCCTGCACACCAGGAATGAACCTGCAGAGAAAGACATTCAGAAAACACTAACATTCATAGTAACATCAGAAGAAATTAAATACTTAGGAATTAACTCAACCAAGGAAATGAAAGATCTTTAGAATGAAAAGATCTCTACTCTGAAAAAGGAGACCCGAAATGGAAAGATATCCCCCACATTCCTGGATAGGGAGAATCAAGATTGTCAAAATGGCCATACACCCCACAATTGATATATAGATATAATGCAATGCCAATCAAAGTATTAATAGCATTCATCACAAAACTAGAGAAAACAATCCTAAAAGACATATGAACACTCATGTCTGTAATCCCAGCACTCAGGAGGCTGAGGCAGGAGGATTTCTGTACATTTGAGGCTAGCCTGAATTACAAAGTAAGACCTGGTCTCAAAAAGAAAATTCATATGGAAAAGAGACCCAGAAGAGCAAAAATATTTCAGTGCAACAAGAGAAAGGAAGGAGGCATCACAATTTCAGACTTCAAGTTACATCACAAGGCTACCATGATTAAAAAAAGGAAAAGAAACCCTCATGGTAAAGGGACAAAAGACAAGACATGTACCTCAGAGGGGACAGAATAAAGGGTGCAGAATATCTGGTACATTCAGCCATCTGATCTTTGGCTAAGGGGCAAAAAACATTTTCTGGAAGAAAAGTCATCTTTTTATCAAATGGGGCTAAGAAACCTGGCTCTCCAAACTCAGACAATCGAATCTAGACTCATATATCTCACCATGTTCTAAACTAAAATCAAAATTAACTAGCCCAGGCATGGTAAGGCAAACAGAGAACTAAATGTTAAAACAGACACAATCTGCTGGAAGATAAAATAGATAAAGCTTTTGAAGACATAAGTGTAGTCATCTTTGTGAACAGAAGGCCATTTGTATAAGAAATAATATAAAAAACCAACAAATGAATCAGATCAAATTAGAATCTTCTACCCTGAAACACAAACAAACAGAGTGAAGAGAAAAACCTGCAGAATGGGGGGGAAAATTTGCCAGCTATTTTTGAAGAGAATGTATAAAGAACTCAATAATACTCCCTAATAAAAGACCCAAGCAAGAAATGGGCAATTAAAATGAACAGACATGACTGGCCTCTAGGCCCACACCAGAAGAGAGCCCAGGGGCTGAGTTTAACAGCGGGTGGCTTGGGAAACGGCAACTGCACCACCGAATCTGCGTCACTGAATCTACGCCAGGGTTGGAGCTTACTGGCTTCCAGGCCCACGCTGGAAGAGCGCCCAGGGACTGAGGTTAGCAGGTCAGAGTCTGACTTTCTCCACTGCAACTGCAGAAGCACCTCCAGTCACCTTGTATTGGTGAGTAAGTGGGCCTGTTGGAACATCAGCCCCTACTATTGCAGCTGCACAGGGCCTACAGCCTACTGGCCAACAGGCCAACTGCACAAGTGAGCCCAGAGACTCTGTATTGGTGAGCAGGCAGGCCCGTTGGAACCTCAGGCAGCGCCATTGTAGCAGTGCAGGAGCCAGAGCCTTTCTGCCTTAAAGCAGATGGGAGAAGGTGTTCTGACTGTATTGATTGAGTGCCTCATATGGTGTACCAGAACTAGGGGTTTTTCTTTAGTTCCCAATACAGACTGCAAAGAACAACCCAGGAAGCACTGCTATTTTAAAGTTCCTAACAATTAGGAGGAAAGTGACTTGAAACAAACAGCGTCAGAAAACAGGGCAGGTCAGAGATGAGGAAACACTCAAAGTCTCAGATACAAAGATCCTCACCTCAAGGTAACACAAGGGGAAGGGAAATAGAGAAGTTTGAAGGCCAGTCTCCAGGGTCCTCGGTAATGGTAACCAAAGCAGATCTAGTAAAATGGAAATCAGAACTGATCTCTGAGATGAAAGCAGAGATATTGGACACTGTCAACACGATGATGAATAAAGCTAAAGAGGAAATCATGGAGTTGATAGAATCCAAGATAGCAAAAGCAATAGAACCTTTTAAACACCTACAAGCAGAAGTCCAGGAAATTAAGAAAGAAAATGAAAGTTTGTGCAATAGAATGAATTTGGCAGAAGACCGAATTTCAGACCTAGAAGACAGAATCTCAGCCAATGAACAGGAAAGGAATAATCTATGGAAAAAAGCAAGCAATAATGAAAAGGCAATCCAACAGCTCCTAGATGATTCAAAGAAGAATAACATAAGATTGACTGGAGTCACTGAGGAAGCAGGAGACAATGCTAAAGACATCAAAAAGCTATTCACACAGATAATGGCAGAAAACTTCACAGAAAAAGGTAAAGAAGTGGACATAAAAATATATGAAGCATACAGAATGCCACAGGCCTGTGACATGAAAAAATCTACACCTAGGCATATCATCATAAAGGTCCCAGATATTCAAAAGAAGAATGAAATACTGAAAGCAGCCAGGGAAAAGAAAACAGTTACATTCCAAGGGAAGCCCGTCAGGATCACAGCGGACTTCTCAACTCAAACACTCAATGCAAGAAGAGCCTGGAGTGAAGTCTTCTAAGCCCTAAAGGAAAACAACTTCCAACCCAGACTAATGTATCCTGCAAAACTCGCCTTCAAAATTGATGGGGAAATAAGATCCTTTCATGACAAAGAACACCTGAAAAATTTCATAAATACAAAACTTGTGCTCCAAAACATTTTAAAGAATATCTTGGAGAAAAATAAGAAAAGTTACAAATCCATGAGACCTAACTCAGTCAACCCATGGGACCAAACAAGAAACTGATGGGGAAAGGGCAAAAGTAGAATAACACAGCCAAGAACAGGAAAACATGGCAGCACTCAATTTACCTATATCAGTCATAACGATTAATGTCAATGTACTCAAAGCGCCAATTAAGAGATACAGACTGGCAGAGTGGATGAAAAAGCAAGATCCTACAATCTGCTGCATACAAGAAACACACCTAATTCAGAAATAAACCCATGCACTAAAAATAAAGGGATGTAAAACAATACTCCATGTGACAGGAAACAGCAACAAAGCAGGAGTGGTGATTTTATTTGAAGACAAAATAGACTTCAAGCCAAAACTGCTAAAGAGAGATAAAAATGGACACTATCTTTTAGTTCAGGGAAAAATCCAAGAGACAGAAATCACAATCTTAAATATCTATGCTCCAAATTCTAATGCATCCAACTATATAAAACAAATACTAATGGACTTGAAAAACCAGATAAACTCCAATACAATAATAGTAGGGGACCTCAATACCCCACTGTCACAAAGAGACAGATCGACTGGACAAAAAGTCAATTAGGAAATCCTTGAGTTCAACCAGACTCTTCAGCAAATGGAACTAACAGATGCCTACAGAGTATTTCACCCCACAAAGTCAGAATTTACATTCTTCTCGGCTGCTCATGGATCATTCTCCAAAATAGACCATGTGCTCATTCATAGAACAGGTTTAAGCAAATATAAAGGGACTGAAGTTATCCCTTGTATACTGTCAGACCATAGTGCTCTGAAATTGGAGCTGAATAGCAAAGGAAAGCCCAGAATCTTCACAAACACATGAAAACTGAACAACACTGCTGAACAACCAATGGGTCACAGAAGAAATTGAGCAGTTCTTACAACTAAATGATAACCCCAGAACAACATATAGAAATTTATGGGACAGGGGCCAGGGATTTAGCTCAATGGTTCCAGCACCTGTCATGCAAGCGCAAGGACCTGGGTTCGATCCCCGGTAAACACATACCTATACTGGGTGTGGAGCCTCACGCCCAGGAGCAACCAGTACCACAGACCCCAGTGCCGAGCGTGGTGGTTCACGCCTGTGATCCCAGCACTCGGGAGGCAGAGGCAGGAGGATTGCTGATGTGATTTAAGTCTGAGCTCAGGGCCAGCCTGAACCACAAAGTGAGACCCTGTCTCAAAAAAAAAAAAAAAAAAAAAAAAAAAAAAAAAAAAAAAAAAAAAAAAAAAAAAAAAAAAAAAAAAAAAAAAAAAAAACCTTAAAAAAAAAAAAAAAGAAATTTATGGGACACAATGAAAGCAGTTCTATGAGGAAAATTCATAGCAGTGAAAGCTTACATCCAGAAAATGGAGCAAGCTCAAATAAACAACTTAATGCTGCACCTCAAGCAACTAGAAAGAGAGGAGCAAAACAAACCCAAAGCTCGCACTAGGCAAGAAATTATAAGGATCAGGGCAGAAATTTATGCAATAGAAACCAAGAGAACGGTTCAAAAAATCAATGAATCAAAAAGTTGGTTCTTTGAGAGGATAAACAAAATTGATAGACCCTTAGCCAACCTCATTAAACAAAGGAAGGAAAAGGCTCATACCTATGCTGTTAGGAATGAGACTGGAGAAATTACTACCAACCAAGAGGAAGTCCAGAGGATAATCAACACCTACTTTGAAAATTTATACTTCAACAAAATGGAAAATGTAGAAGAAATGGATAGATTTCTAGACACATATGAACTCCCAAAGCTGAATAAAGAAGATATAGAAATGTTAAATGCCCTAATAACAATCTGGGAAGTTGAAAATGTAATT
>PVIR01041249.1:0-12858 GCA_004026965.1 Petromus typicus
GAGGTCAAGGCCAGCCTCAACTAAAAAAGTGAGACTCTGTCTCAAAAAAGAAGAAAAGAAAAAAGAGACCATACATATATATGGGGTTGTAGTGTGGGTAGAGAAGTGGGTAAAAATGAGAACTAACTCATGTCATATACTGGTACAAATACCCACTGTGAGTGTGATCGTTATGTGTATTTAAATGTCCCAATAAAGAATTCAATTAAAATATATAAGAATTTACAAGATTGGTTTACAATGGCTGCCCACAGAGTCAGGTATAGAAGGGTGTAAAAGGGCTGTCTGTGTCCTGGAGATCTGAAGGATCCAGTTTGAAGATCTGAAGCTTACTGTAGTGTCCCTTTCAAATCTGTATCAGTAGGCCAAAGGTTTATGCTGGAAGCTGACTTATCTGCACAGGAAACCAGGAGATGAAGCCCATGGTGAAGTCAAAGACTGAGGCTCCTCCAAAGAAACTAAAGAAATTCTTTCTTCTTTTTTTCTTCTGTTTGTCATTCTGGTGTCAAACCTCCCTAGGGTGGATCTTCCATACCCAGAACAATGCTGAGCCAATTTCATTGGGTGTTTCAACTCAAGTTGATACAGTCAGTTAACTGTCCCAGGACCATCTGGAAATTTCAAGGATTTGAGAAGCTCAGTGCCATGAACTAGGCGAAGAGATCAAATAAATGTTTCATGTTATGCCATACTATTGGAAAGTGTAAGAATATATGTAGCTTGACCAAAATATACAATGAATAGTTCTACCAAATGCCAGTGTTCAACATTAGTAATAGAGTTTAAGTTTAATTTGGGTGAGTACAATCAATGTATTGTGAATTATAATTGAGAGAGGGTGTATTTTAAAGTGTGTTGTAAATCATGGGTCATGAATAACTCATTAAAATGAAACTGTCTATTTCATTGAAGTTATTTCATTGTGTTACTTCAGATTCTAGCTTTTAAAGAAATATCACCTTGGGAGATGAAGTATGGATTTAGGTTATGATCCTAAGACCAAGATTCAGTGGAAAACACCTGGTTCTCATCTGGAGAAAGAAGCTCATCAATCAAGATTCACCATCAAGGGATTATTGATTATGTGTTTTATCTTGATAAACAACGGGAGCTGAGTTTGTACCCAGAAACACTATTGTAAACTTTATATATCATAAGAACTTATTAAAGCATTGAAGAAAGGATGTGCTTAGAAAACAGTTTGAGGAATAGGCAAATGGTTTCACCTCCATCTGTCAGTGTCTCACATGACATCTCACTTCTAGTAGGGAAATTTCTGTCAATTAAAACATCACAGGGTTTATTTTTCTGTATTAATCATTGCATCTGAGACTGAAACTTCTGGATTTTCCCCAAAGTCAAATGTTTATAAAAAGTAATGTTTTGAATCAATTCAGGATGTGAGTGATGCCACTACAGCACAACTAAAGACACTCATGTAAAGGGGATTTCCAGAACTATTTCCAAAAGTGGCAGGAATGGTGGGGAACATGTGTGAAGCAAGGGGGAATATTTTGATGAGGGTTGATGGTAACATGTCTTTTACTATAATAAATTTTTATTTAAACATTCACTGAATGTTTTGATCATACCTCATATGTCATTAAAGAGAAAGGTAAAAATGATAAACCTCAATTTATTAATAATAGTCACAGAGGCTAAAAGAAGATAGTGTAGGAAACAGGGAAAAACAAAACAGATTGGTTTAATATTCACAAAAACTCAATTGTGTGAGTTAATTACACATATATGATGTATACTGTAAAACCAGTGCATGTACAGATGTAAAAGATGCATTAAAGGACTGTTACATTGTTGATGTTGATGCAACATATTACCACAAATTTAATGTCTTAAATCAAAAGCTATTATCCCTTAGGTGTCATGAGTCACAGTTTTGGAAATGGTGTGGCTGAATTGAGTTCTCTGCTTGAGTCTCACAAAGCTGAGACCCAAGGGCAGGTCGGGATGTCTTCCTTTTTCTAGGCTCTGAAGAAGAATCTCCATCCAAGCTCATTCAGATTGCTGATAGAATTGAATTTCTTGTGATTGTAGAACTGAGGTTCCCACTTCTCACTGCCAGTAGCTGGGGTCACTGTTTTAGGGAACTTTGTCTGCATTCCTTCTTGTGGGTCATCCTATTTTCCAGTCAACAATGAATGACTGATACTGAGCCTCCATGCTTCATTTACTCTTCTCATTCTCTACTTTCGAGAGATTATATCAGGTTCACCTACATCATTCAAAACAATTGCCCTGTTTTAGAAGCACCTCGTAGTAAGCATTGAGGTTACATCTTCAAAGTCATCTTTGCCATGTGATGTAACTGATTCACAGGAGCATGGCAGAGAATAAGAATCATGTGGGCCAAAATTCTGTCTGTAACGGTGAGGAAAATATTATTTGTAGTCATCTCAAGTGCAGAAGTTTCAAATGATTTCACTTTTACTCACAGATAGCTGAGTTGTTTGAATTTTAAAAATGACTCACCTGAGCCAATGACTTGTTTAATCAGGAAAAATAGCAACTTATTCCATAGAGAAATAAAGATGTATGCTCAGGTAAGAGCCCCTGATTTTTGTTAGTTAGTAGTGTTTGACTGTTAGTAGTGTTTGTCGGAATTACGCCGACATGGCTGGCTTTGCAGCTAGAGGATATGTTACTCCATTCTCTCACTTTCTTATTTAAGATTACCCAACCATTCCCATTATTTTCCCAATCGAGGAAGTGTTAAGATCTGTGTGCGTGGTTGTGTGTGAATTCAAATTTACTTTGTGGGGTCTTTGTATCACTCCATCCTATGTGCCAGAGTTAGAGTACTGAGGCTTTTTAAAACTTACAAACTCTTGTGTGTGTGTGTGGTGGGGGTTGTTTTGTTTTGTTTTTGAGACAGGGTTTCGCTTTGTAGTTCAGGCTGGCCCTGAGCTCAGCCTCAAACTCACATCACAGCAATCCTCCTGCCTCTGCCTCCCGAGTACTAGGATTACAGGTCTGAGCTACCACGCCAAGCATTGTGGTATGTGGTACTGGTTGCTACTGGGTGTGAGTCTCCACACTCAGTATTGTATGTGATTACTGGGGGATTGAACCCAGGCGCTTGTGCTTGTAAGACAGGCTCTGGAACCACTGAGCTAAATCCCCGGCCCAAATTCTTGTGTTTTTAAAGCCTTCTCCAGAAGAAAACGATTTCCAGCACAGTTCCATGATGATAAGCAGGGGCCATCTCAGGGGGAGTGTGCATATTTAGCATGTCTAAGACCTTGGGTTCCACCAGCAGAGCACTCCCCTCCAATAAAGGAAAGAAATTCCAATTCTGGTCTAAGGATATTGCTCAGTGGCAAGGGTGTGTTCTGTATGCATGAGGTCATGAGTGTGATCCCTGGTAAATATATGGTGGTGGTGGGAGATATGATTCTGTACAAATCAGCTCATGGTGTGTGAAATAAGTCTTCCTAAATCCTTCCCATGACAGGTGATGTGACTGACTTGAGTGTACTCTGTAGGGGAAAGACTAAGTCTATACTCAGTCAGGAGCATCGCGGGATTGATGGAGTGAGGGGCCCTTTCAGTAATGAGTTCGACAATTACAATGAGTAGAGGTCCAAAATGAAGCCGGGGCCTAATGACTAGAGTTGAGATTACGGGCCACAAATGAGGTGTTTGTTTGAGACAGACTTTGCAGAAAAATGGAATTTTTCTGGGAGAGATCTATTATGGATCTTTCCTTAGCTGTAGAGCAGAATATAGCACTATAAAAATGCAAAGGCAGGTATGTTCATACCTAATTGTATTTACGCATCTAAATATGTACCTTTGTAAAAAAGTTTAGACTACAGTATTCTTAGCAGTCACTTGACATAATGTCCTGCAGTTCCATCCATGTAGCCACAGGGCATACTTTGTCCTTCTCATGGCTGAATGTTCTTCCATTTTATATATATATATATAATATTTTGGTGCCTATATCATGTAGAGGGTGACCATGGCATCAGTATCAGCCTGTCCCTCATTTTTGTGTCTACCATGGTTTGTGGCCATAACCAAAGTATTAGCAGTGTCTCTTAGCTTGAGTCCTTAGGCCTAAGTTCAGCAGTGTCTCCTGTTTCACATGCATTATTTGCCTCATCTCAGGGGAAAGGGCAGTGTGGGTTGGGTCACAAGGATCTTTTACATCTAACATTGGCCTACAGCTGGATGTCACATGTGTTTTGGGCAAGTAATTCATCTTCACATAGCAGCCTTTCTAAGATCCTTCACATCTCCTCTCAGTCCAGGAGTTAGGGAACATATGAGTGTGATGCAGCCAAGAAGGAGTTAGAACCTTCATTGTGAAACAAGGAAGGGCAGTGAGTGGGAAGGTCAGAGGAATGCAGCATAGGATATCAACACTCTTGGTGGAAATGAGGAGGTTACATTTCCATCAGTTTCCCTGGGAAATGAGATTCTTTCTTTGCATAGCCCAGTTGCTCTAAGGCAGGATACCTTCTTTTTCTGTTCCCGAATTACCCTGTGGTCATGGCAGTTTCTTTCTTCAATCATTTTACATTCATTTAAGCCTTGTTAAGACAACTGCTCAGGCACATAAGTGCAGCTCTACTGCATGAAGGATGCAGATTCACATGGAAAATTAGACTCATAGCTCCTTCTATCTTAATACTCTCTGATCATTTCTATATTAAAACATTACAGTCCTAGGAGTTAATTGTGTAAATTTATTTTGCATTCATCTAAGCAAAGTCCAGAAAGCAAATCAGAAGTGCAAACTATATAGCCTTAGGCCATAGGTTCACAGAATAAGGAGGACAAACACATTCTTATGCCCATCCACCGGCAATCTCCACGTCTTCAGATCACCTGGGTCACACCCAGTCAATCTCAGGCGCGTGTCTTTCTGAAATGCACAACAAAATACACGGAGCCAAAATAATCAACTCTAAGCATTTACTTCAGGTACATGAAAAGGAAAATGGAATTTAGTGTAGTGTCTCTCTTGTCCCGCAAGGAAGAACACAACACACTGTTGGAGGTGCAAGCCTAGAACGACTTTATTTCTGCATTTGCCCTTTATATAGCCTGGCTCAGCACGCCCCCAACACAGCCTAGACTCTTCCAAATAAGGTCAACAAAGCAACTTGTTTTTTACTCAGAGGCAGAGGCCTACGCCCCTTGTCCCAGTGCCTGGTGCCATCTTAGATCGGCTCGCCACAATTTAGTGAGTTGGCTGAGCACTGATGGTTTTATTCTTCTTTAACTTTCTGTGTTTTGCTGCTGTCCCAATGTTAGAATGTGAAGGTTTCCAGAGGGCTGTATCCCAGAGCAGAGGGTCAGCTGGGCTTCTTGGAGTTTAACAACCTGGGCTTGATCCTGTTTAACAAGAAGAGCTTTTAGGTGGATGGAGCAAAGCTGTCCCTCCCATGCTCTGTGAAACATATCAATAATGTCTAGAATAGCAGTCACTCAAGGCACTTAGGGATGATAGATGGATAAAGGCTCATGTAACAAAACTCCCAGAAATGGTCAATTTTCCAGGGAACTTACATCAACTAACAACTCAGGGTAATTAGGTAAGATTACTTTATCCTCCAAAAAAAGTGGGGAGTAAGCAGACTCTTTCTACTGATCCCTCATTAGGGTGCCTAGGAAATCAGACTTGCTCTGTGACAGCAGTAGTGACTTCACTGCAGTCAGGTAAGTCGTGCTTCTAGGAAGATCTCATGAAAGAGGAAGAACGGAAAGAAAGCCCTGGTAGCCACAAGGTGAGGATGCAACTACATGGAGCACAAGGAAGGGATGAGTTTATGTTGTATTGTGTCTTTCTTTGTCCACTTATGAACTCTATAAAATACCTTGATGAAATGTTGATGTATTAGGGGGCTGGGGGTAGAAGTCAGGGGCAAGGTGCTTAGTTAGCATGCACAAGGCCCAAACTTGCATCCTGGGAACTGAAAAAGAAACTGGTGCAGAACAGGAAGAACAACAATGACATGAACAACACACTCAGACTAAAGATGCAATATTGGAAATTCTTCCTATTCATTTAATTTGTGCTAAAATGAACATCATATTTCAAACATTGGGCAACCTTTCACAATTTGTAGGAGAAAACATACAAAAAATAAACATTTTATATGACTATAACAAGATTTTAGTGTGCAGTATATTACATATGTTATAAATTTTTATATGTTGAACATATATGATGCATATGTACATACATATATCTGTATCTAGGAATACATTGTTAATGCCCTCTAAATGATTCCTTTGTTCTTCTCTGAGTTGCTGCTCCATATAAATCTATATTTTCCTTTTAAGGGATATTATTAAACATGTATAAGTAATTTGTAAGAGATGATGTGAAGAAGGAAAAAAATGGGGCCTTTGTAAATAAGGATGGAAAAAGGGGTTGAAAGGAGGGGAGAGAACAAGGGGAAAAGAGGAATTAAGATACATAATGTGCAGGTACAAGTTCCTTATGATGAATGTGATCATTATGCATACCTAAATTATACCAATAAAAATAAAATTTAAAAATAAAATATAAAAGAATAGTTATAAAGAGAAATTTTATCTAGTTGAAGGATCAGAATATAGTAATTTAAAAACCCTTATTATTCATCCTAAATACTTCTCACATCATCATATTAAAGGTTCTCCTTTCCTGATTTTTAAAAAAATTATAACTTATTTTATGAAACATATACTGTTGTCATTTATATCCTACACACTATAGTTTTACATGTTAGTAAACTTTTTCATATGTAGCTATACTATATCGAGGTCTTTTGATTTGCTACTTTTGCTCACTCTAATGGGAGTTGTTTATTTTAATGCTAGTAGATCTATATTATAGTTTATATCTAGATTTCCCACTAGCTCATAGGTGGAGATTTTCAGAGCTGGCTCTATCTAGAATGTGCATTACATAGATTAAGGGTGTGTGGTACTAAATCAGTCCACTGATTGGTTTAGCATAGTTCTGGGTGTGGATAATGAGAGGCCCACCTTGGATGCAAATAGCACCACCAAAAAGGTTTGTATCATGGATGTGATAAAAAGGAAAGGGAGGCTTGCTTCGCTGATTGCTTCCTGATATCTCTTGCCTGCTCTGCCATGAACTGTTTCTCTTCTGTGATGCCCATCTGCTATGCCACCCTCCCAGCTTATTGTAGAGTGAAGTCTCTACAAACTCTGAGCTGAAAAAAACTTTTCTTTCTTTAACTTGTGGGTGTTGAGTATTTTGTCTTAGCAATGAGAAAAATAATGATCTGTAATTCTTTCTTTCTTTCTTTCTTTTTGAGACAAGCTTTTGCTTTGTAGCTCAGGCTGAGTCTGAGCTCACTATGTAGCCCAGGAAAGCCTGGAACTCACAACAATCCTCCTGCCTCTGCCTCCCAAGTGCTGGGATTACAGGCATGAGCCACCATGCCCAGCATTGTTGTATGTCGTTACTGGGGATCGAATCTAGGGCCTTGCGTTTGCAAGACAGGTGCCGGAACCACTGAGCTAAATCCCCAGGCCCTATTTTTTCATTTTTTATTGTTGTATAAATTCCATGCTATGATTGTTCTAAAATATATTTATGTCTTTATACTAAAAAATATACAGTATTATTGTTTCTAGTTTCAGAGTATCATAAAGAATGATGCTATAAACATAGTGAAAAAATATATTCAAGGATATTTGAGAATCCTTTACTATTTAAATATTTTATGTTTAAAATGAGAATAAGAGACATTTTAAAATTTTTGGCAAATTATTATTGTTGTTGTTGTTGTTATTATTATTATTATTATTATTATTATTATTGTTATTTGAGACAGGGTCTTGTTTTGTAGTTCAGGCTGGCCCTGAGCTCAGCCTCAAACACATATCACAGCAATCCTCCTGCTTCTGCCTCCCAAAGAGTGCTGGGATTACAGGCGTGAGTCACCATGCCCGGCATTGTGGTATGCGGTACTGATTGCTGCTGGGCGTGAGTCTCCATGCCCAGGATTGTTGTATGTGGTTACTGGGAATTGAACCCGGGCCTTTGCACTTGCAAGATAGGCGCTGGAACCACTGAGCTAACTCCCCAGCCCTTGTCAAATTATTTGTAAGCCACAAAATAATCAGGAGGTTTCTTATTCATTAGCAAAATGATTTTGTATAGTTTCAACTTATACTATGGCCTCCATGGTGTTCTACCTCTGTGCTAAGCAATCTGACATCTGAGATAGCTACGACGTGACTTATGAGCAGGTAGTACGTATACTAGGCACATAGTGGACAAAGGGAAGATTTTTGTCCTGGGCAGGATAGAGTGAGACAGTGCAAAGTTTATTCACACCATTCAGAGTGGTGCACTGTTTAAAACATTAGATTTTTAAACTTCTGGAACTTTCCATTTAATATTTTGGATTACAGTTTATCACAATTGAAAGAACAGAAAGCAAAACCACCAATAAGGGAAGACTACTGCATATTTAGAATCACCTCATCAAATATCACACTTCATAATTGTTGGGGTTTTGAATATGATTATATTGAATCTTTAAAATAATTTAGAGAGGACTGACATTCTTAAAATATCCACTTCCCTGGGCAATGAACACAGCTCGTCTCTTTGTTAAAGTTATCATTAGTATCTATATTACTTTTCAAGGATTGCCATAGCAGAAGTTTATAAACCGAGTACTCTAAACAACAGAAATGTATTGTCTTAACATTTCTGGAGGCTACAAGATCAAAGTGTCTAAATGGATGATTTCTTCTGATAGCTGAGAAAGAATTTAGCCTCTGCCTTCTGGCAGGAAAACCCCACTCCTCACATGACTCTCTCCCTGGGTCTCTGCGTGCCTGTTTTCACGTTTCCCTTTTTCATAAGGCTTTAGTCAGAGTGGCTTAGGGGCTCATCCTACTATAATTTTACTCAATTTTAAAGCCATATACACGCTTTGAGGTGTTTTTCCCAGGAACACCTCACTTCTCAGTACTGCAAACAGCACACATTCATTGTCTCCTAGTTTCAGAGGCTGAGACTCTAAAGTCAAGGCGTTGGCAGGATTCCTTTCTTCTGGATGCTGCAAAGGGAGGATTGGTCCCAGATTTCTCTGTCTTGCCCGTCACTGTGTTCTCCCTGTCTCATTGGAATTTTCCTCTATGTGTGTCTTTGAATCCAAATGTCCCTTTTTTATAAGTATCTTAAGGTATAACCTCAATGCACCCCCAAAGACCCTATCTCCAAATAGGATCGTATTCTGAGGTACTATGAAATTAGAATTTCAGCACATATATTGGATACTGGGGTGACTTAATTCAAACTGTAATTCTAAATAAATTGTTGTATGTTGTATCATGTCCCCTTATCTCCCCATACCAGGAATCAAACTCAGGACCTTGCACTGGGGATTTAGCTCAAGTGGTATTGCACCTACCTTGGGAGCACAAGGGTATGAGTTTGATCCCCAGTACTGAAAAAAATTTAATACGCCAATCTCAGGACCTTGTACTTTCCAGGCAAGCATGGTACCACTGAGCTAAATCCCCAACCCTGAATAAAGTTCTGGAATTCTGCATAGGTCTTTGTTGGATTTATTCCATGGTCATTGCATCAATTATCAGTTTATTGCATTCCATCTCTGACTGCGTCCTTCACCATATGCTCTGTGGTAAGCGATAGGATTCTGCTAAGCACTTGGCCTTTCCAGCGGGCAAGATCTAAGCTTCACCTAGAGGATGCTGGAGGGGCACTGCAAGGCAAGAGGCCTCTCTCCCCTTTCTAGCACCCGCAGAGTGAGTGGGTGATGTGTGAGGCCATCTGGTGAAGCTCACCGCAGTCACTGTATCAGAATTCAGGGTCTCTCTCTACCATCTCAAAGACTCTGGCGATAGTCTGCGGTTATGTCAAGAGAAACAGGAAGTTCAAAGCCTTCCTGCTGGCACCAGCACAGGAATGCTTCCCAGCAGCATGCCTTCTAAAAGGCCCTTGCCCCGAGTCAGCACTCAGATTTCCTCTGCAGGCTCCAGCCTGTGCCGTGAAGGCTCCACATTGGGCTGCTGCTCCCTTTGAAGCCCTCTACAATCCTGTGTACGGGTCCCCTGCTACCTGGAGGGTTCCTGGCCCATCTGAACACGCAGGCATACCTCTGTGATCACTTGCTCCCTACTTGCACCATGGAAGGCAGCCGTGTGGCCATCTGGAGACTGGAGACCAGCTCCAGCCTGACTTAGGCAGCTTGTCTTTCTGCTCCCCAGTGGATCTAACTGCACCTATGCCATGCAGGAGTTTGCACTCCCTCTAAAATATTCACTTCTTTAGTTAGTCTCCTCTAGGCCTGGGGGTTCACGTGGATTTGTCTTGTGTCTTATAATTATTCGGTATCATAGTTAAATGATCATTTGTATTAAGCTTATGCTGTTAAACATACCATGAAGTGTTTATCTGCTGCTTAGAATTTTAGTGATTTCTTATTATTGTTGTCTATTAAAACTCTTTTGCAAGAGTTACACAGTTTTGCAAATTTTATATGAATATATATATATATATATATATATATATATATGTAAACAAACATCATAACATTCCATGCCCATACTATATTTGCATTTCTAAAGATGGAATCCTGGACTTTCCCAATGCTAGACAGATTTGTTTGTTTTTTTATAAATCTTAATTTTTTAAATTTCACCTTGTAGCCTCAAGATCTATAATAAAATTGTTAAGAACTACTTTCCAATCTCAAAGGAAAATGTCTAATATTTCACCATTTAGTAAAATATTTTTGTGGTTTTTTAATGCTTTGTCAGGTTAAGAAATTTCTTTCCTATTCTTTGATACCTGAAAAGATTTATTATGAATGAAACTTGAGTTTTATCACTTTTTACTACACGCATAGAGAAAAATCATGTAATTTCTGTGCCTTGGTTTCTCAATATGTTAGATTACACTATTTTATTTGTTAATGATAAATGATCTTTTGCCTTCATATATCACTTATTTTATGCAATGCTAAATTTAGTTTGATAATACTTTAAGATTTCTCATTTATTGTCATAAATGTGATTTATTTATTATTGTCCTTTACGTGTATATAATCTTTCCATTGTCATATTTAATATCAAACATTTTCTTACATGATAAAATTCTGAAAATATTTCCTCTTTATACATTCCTTAGAGTAGTTTCTATGACATTGCATAAAACTGGGATTTTTTTTCCCTTTAGTGTTTGGTGAGCCTACTGTATTTTTTATTTTCCCTTTGAACTTTTTTGAGAAAGTTATTTTCATTATTCAATTGATTATTTTAATGACTATAGGCCTATTCACAAGTTTTCTATTTTCTTAAGCCATGTTTAAGTGATATTTTTAAAATGTGTGTTCATTTAAACTTTCAAATATGTCATAAAATGTATATTTTCTCATTATCTTTTATCACTGTGATATATTGCACATATCCAAAATGTGAATGGAGTTTAAATATGCATGTAAAATATGCATAGTCAGTGCTACATCATATTTCAAAGGATTTATGCTTTTTCTTTCCAATTTAGGTCCACCACAATGAATTTTGTTCACTTTGTTACTCATTCAACAAATATTTTGTATTTCTTATTATATACCAAACAGTATCCTAAGCAAAGAGTTTACTGGGAAGGATTCTTGTCTTGAGAAAGAAGTGAAAAAAGGAAGGAAATGAATCAAGTATGTTTTAACTCAGTTTAGGATTTTCATGAAAATATTCCTTAGGTCATCCTCTTATATAACACAGAGCCTTGAACTTCTATTTTGAAAATCCATATTTTATATATTTTGCTTAGTCAGAAACTTCTGGCAATGCATTCTTTTAATAATGTCAAAATGTGTGACTATGTGTATGCATAGTTAGAAAAAAAATTTTCAGTTTTTTTATTCGAATGTGCTTGAGATGCATAATGTTTTAAGTTGACATAAGAATTGTATATATTTATGGGGTAGAGGGTGATTATTTGGTACATGTAAACAGTGTGTAATGTTCAAATATGAGTAATTAGCATCTTCATTCCTTCAAACATTCAAGATCTTAATAGGTAAGAGGGCCACTTGAGGTCCTCTCCACAATCTCATGACAGTTGTCTTTGGAAAGTGGCTTCCAAAGGAGGAAGCCACTTCTACAACTTCTCTGAGAACAGGCGTTTCCCTTCTACTTGAGTATCTCTGGTGATACGAAGCTCACTACTTTACAATACATTTGGCTTCAGGACCATTCTACTCCTTTAAACTATCCTTGCAATTTAAAATTAAGGAGGGTTAAATTACTAGTGTGTTATGAGTCAGCCAGCATTTGGATCAGGAAAGGGAGGAAATAAATAATATTTTATATGACCCGGAAATGGACTGGGTATAGGAGAGCTTCAAAAAATGCAAGGAGTTTCTAGTGAGGTAAACTTGATAGTTACAGAAACATATGAGTCTGCGTGGCGGCTGGTAGAGCTTGGGGGACGTTTTCTGGGTTTTAGGACTTCAGCTGGTTAGCATGGCTGCCTGTGTTGTGCAAAAATGAAAAGCAGTACAAAGAGAGAAGATGAAGTGCGGGGGGGTGCTAAGCCTGGGTCATATAGGCTTTGTAAGTCTTGCTAAGGGATGTGGATTTCATTCTAAATTTGGTGGAAAGTATTTGTGTGTTTTAAAGCAAGAGACAGTTTTATTCATTCATTTATTTACTTTGACTTTGAAAATATTGCAACTACATATGGTGAATTCTCTGAGCATTTTCTCACTTTTTGACTTTATACTTAAGTCCAGCAAAGATCCAGTACTCATATCCCCTGAATACACAGGGAGAAGAAATGTATCACTTTTTATCATACTTGTACAAATACCCATCTTCCTGTTTGTA
>PVIR01041250.1:0-12848 GCA_004026965.1 Petromus typicus
CAAATGGCAAATGACAAGTCTCAGTAGATGAGCAGGGTGACCTGGGATACCATGCTTAGAACTTTAACTTTTGAAAATGAAGGGGAATCATTAAAGAATGGGTTTTTTTTGTTTTGTTTTTCTTAGGTTTTTTGAGACAGGGTCTCGCTTTGTGGTTCAGGCTGGCCCTCAGCTCAGCCTCAAACTCACATCACAGCAATCCTCCTGCCTCTGCCTCCTGAGTGCTGGGTTACAGGAGTGAGCCACCACACCTGGCACTGTGGTATGTAGTACTGGTTGCTGCTGGGTGTGAGTCTCCACACCCAGTATGGTATGTGGTTACTGGGGATCAATCCCGGGTCCTTGCGCTTGCAAGACAGGTGCCGGAACCACTGAGCTAACTCCCCGGCCCAAGAATGTTTTAACTGGAGAGAAAACAGTATACTTAGATTTGTGTCGTAGATTATGACAGAAGCAGTGTAGAAAATGGGTTGGAATAGGGCAAATCTGAGGCCACCTGAATCCTTTTAAGTGAAAAACTGGTGCTTTATGAAGATCACCTGCCCCATATCACTCGAATAATAACTGGTTACATGGAGCCTCAAACCAAGTATCCTTCTTTTAATAAGTTCTTCATAGACAAAAACATCACAGAATGTTCCAGGAAAGGATAAAATCTGTCATTGTGTGATTTTAAGTGTGACTGCTTTAAAGCTCAAATCTAGTGTGCTTGAAATCCAGTAAGCTCATCTGAATCTGAGTGTACAGCCACCCCTAAGTCAGTTCAACTATTGGATCTCACAGTTGGAAGGAGGCCAGAGGGCCGACTCCCACCCAGAACTGGAGTCCTGCCCAAGCACACCCAACAGGTGGCCTGAAGGCTCCTGTTTGCCACCCTCCACCTTCAAAGGGTAAGTCACAAGCCTCTTGTTCCTGCTGGTCAGAACTAAACATAGAAAGTTCTTTCTAATGTTAAGCCAAATTTCTCCTCCTCGCAGCTTCAGTCTCAGTTAGCAATATTTTCCGAACCCTTTTTTCTCAAGGAAAAGCCATTAGCATTTGAGAAAGTAGGCATTAGGAAATGCTACTGCGGGGCTTCCCCCAACTTACAATTTAAAATATGCTGATGAGCACGCAATTCAATATGAATATACTTGATACCACAAAATGCTTACAATTAGTTGATGATAAATTTTGTGTTATGTATATTTTACCACAACTTAAAATTTTAAAAATACTTTTAAAATATGCTAGCAATAATACCCTAACCAGTTAAAATAATGTGGAGTCAGGCTTTGAACTTTAAATATCTGTGCCTCTTCAGAATAACACATTTTTATTTTGCCTCCTTATTATAAATGTAGTTATTTCCACTTCATGGCATTTCCATTACCCAGTTCCACCCTTCCTGTCTTTCAGTAAGGTTCTCAGTTTATCTTGGAAAGCCATCTTTTTTCAAATCTTCACCTACTGGATCATCTGAAATTTTTTTAAAGGATATATTAAATTCATTAGCTTAGTTATTTCAGGGCAAAAATATAGTACTTTGAACCACACGGTCCTATGTTGTTCTCACATAGTTGTAAAGGAGAAAATATTTTAAAATATTCTCATTCCATAACATTAAACTCTTAATCTTTGCAGAAGGAACTTTATCTTTAAAATAGAAATCTGAAACAACATTCAGAACACAAAGAATCAATGATAATAATGCAGTTGTTGATCAGCTAATCCATTAGAGTAAATTTAAGGTTTTCTATCGGGCAAAATTAGTCATGACCTCTGCTCATCCAATAGGATGGATCTTGCTGGTTCATCTGCGGCTCCTTCCAGCAGATGGGATTGAGGGCTCACCCTGACCCCACCAGCTTGAGCCTCACAAACTGTGGCAGCTGCTTTAGCCAGAGCTTCAGGGGTGCCTCTCCCTTATTTATACCACCAGATCCTATGAGGGAGCTGAAGTCAACTAGCAGACGTCTCCCCTAGCAATTACCAAGTAAAGTTTAAAACTTTGAATTATGTGCAGAAATGGAACACTTTTTTCAATGTTAAATGAACCTTTCTGTGAAAAAAATCTGCTTTTAAAAAGTTTGATATAATGTTTGCTTATTCTTTTATTCTCTCCATTTAAAAATTAGAATAGGCTGTAATTTTCCTAGGAAGATATTTCCATAATTTTTATATTTTTAGTATCAATTCTGTCTAAAACCACCTTCTTGGGATACATCACAAGATAAAATCTTATATATCTTCTCTGTAAGATCTTGGTGAGCTATGTTTTAAAAAATTAATGCAAGTGACTTTCAAATTCTAAACATTTGATTGTGTGTGTGTGGGGGGGTACTGGGGATTGAAGAGCAGGGCTGAGCTCTGAGTTATGCCTTCCTTTTTATTTTGTATTTTGAGACAGTCTTACTAAATAAAATTGCCCAAGCTGGGTTTAAACTAGGAATCCTTCTGCCTTAGCCTCCAAGAGTATTAACCTTTTTATTAGCAACAATCTGAAGTCTTGATATAAGGTGGAAAGGGAATTATTTGACTCTATTAGAGGACTATGAAAAGCAAAGTTAACAGACATCTGCAGAGATCAGATGGGAAGAGTGAGGCCTACTAGGCCTCCTTGGCGAGCACTGAAAGGAAAAAGAGCTGCAAATGTGCTGGCATGCTGCGGGAAAAGTAAAACCCCCTGACGTTAAGGTGTTTCCCCAGAGAAGTACACGGAGAGGGGGAGACAGATGAATGTTGTAGAACTCTAGTTGCTAGTGTCTGTGTCTGAGTGAATAAAGCCATGGTGTGCTGGTTGTTCAGGGATCTGTGTCGAAGGGAGACATGAGCCTCCTGCCCTTCCCTTTTTAACTTGTTTCTCTGTCTCTTTATTTTTCATCTTCATCACCCCTTGGTCAGGTTTGAGCTTAGCTCATAGGCTGGTGGCTATGGAAATCCACTCCTACAGGCCAAATCCATGCATTGTAAGCTTTGCAAGTCTGGGACTTTTTGAGAGCATTCACTAATGGAGGTTCCTGGGGATCAGGCTGGCAGTGGAACAGTTAAGAGTAGAAATCCTAGAAAGAAATCACTGCAGCCAGTTTTAGATCCAAAATTTTTCCAAATAGTCTAAGTCATTGTCTAATCCAAATGTAAAAAGACAAAAAGGAAGTAACAATAGGAACCAGAAGGAACAGACTTGAGAGCAGAGTTCAGGTGCTATATGCTAGGAGACAGAGTTTGAAATTACTCCACCCAAGTTTAAAAGTTTACTATGAAAAGAAACATAGCAGAATTCAGAATTTCTGTACTATATTACCAGTATCCAGTCCAAAATCACAGGACATGAAATGTAACGGAAAACATGATCCACACATAGGTAGAAAACTCAAACCGTAAGATGATGAAGATGTTGTTGGAATAAGTTGATGAGACTTTACCAGAGTCATTATCATTATTTTCAAGGACTAGGAAAAATTTCATCGTAGCAAATAAACCTGATGTAAGAATCATAGTGAAGAAATAGAGAATATAAAAGTAAGATGCAAGTGAAAATTTGGAACTGAAAAATATGAAACTGAAGTGAAAAATTTACTAGTTTCTCTGAATGGCATTTTGGAGGCAGTTAAAGAATGAATTCAAAGATAGATCAATAGAGTATACAGTCTGTATACTCTGTAGACAAGTCATCCCAATTTGGAAATAAAACTACACTTATTTTTTCCCCTACCCTCCCTATACCCCCCTTATACATAAGCTTTGTTTCTCTTTTTTTTGTTACCATTACAATCTTTTCTTTCCCTGCGTTACCCACCCCTACCCACATTTCCCTATGAATATTTTCTATTTTATAATATCTAACATACATTCTAGGGCTCATTTATATTTTTAGTTTCTCATATCAGAGAATGATATGGTATTTACACATCTGTGACCTATTTATTTCATTTCTGAGTATATACTCAAGATAAGTCCATTTGAATATAAATGACTCAAACTTGTCATTCTTTATGGCAGAGTAATACTCCATTTTATAGAAAAGCCACATCTTCCTTATTCAGTCTCCAGTTAATGGGCATTTGGGTTGTTTCGAGATTTAGCTAGAAACTGAGCTGCTATAAACATTTAGATTTAGCTCACAAACTGAGCTGCTATAAACATGGGTGTACATATGTCGCTGTGATATGAATCTTTTAACTCTTGTGTATATCCCTAGGAGGAGAATAGCAGAGTTAAATGGGACCTCTAATCCTACTTTTTTGAGGAATCTCCTCACTGATCTCCATAGTGGTTGCACCAGTCTATATTCCCACCAACAGTGGAGAAGGATTCCTTTCTCCCTGCAGCCTCCCCAGCATTTGGTGCTGGCTAATTTCAACATAGCACCATTCTTTGTGAAGTGAGATGGAATCTCAGAGTTGTTTTCATCTGTGTCTCTCAAATCACCAGTAATGTTAAGCATTTCTTCATATGCTTCTTAGCTGCTTTTACTTCTACCTCTGAAAAATATCTGTTCATTTCAGATGTCCATTTTTGAACTGGGCCTTTAAATTTGGGGGCGGGGTTGATTTTTAAAAATCTCTTTATATATTCTAGATAGTAGCCCTTTATCTATGGAAATGCTGGTAAAATATTTTTTTTCCCATATTATTAGGTGTCTTTTCGCTCTGCTGACGGTTTCTTTTGCTGTGGAGAAGCTTTTTTAGTAGGATGAGATCCCATGTGTTAATTCCTTCTGCTAGTTCTCATGCTACAGAGTTTTGTTCACAAAGTCTTTCCCCGAAAGTTTTACCTAACCTGTTTTCCAGTAGGTGTAGTGTTTCTGTTTTCATGTTTAGGTCTTTTTGATTTTAGTTTAGTACACATTTTAATTTAGGTCTAGCTTTAATTGTTGGCAGGTTAGACCCCAAATTTTCCAGCACCACTTTTTTTTTTTTTTTTTTTTTTTTTTTTGAGACAGGGTCTCGCTTTGTGGTTCAGGCTGGCCATGAGCTCAGCCTCCAACTCACACCACAGCAATCCTCCCACCTCTGCCTCCCGAGTGCTGCGATTACAGGCATGAGCCACCACGCCCAGCACTGTGGTATGTGATACTGGTTGCTGCTCCGCATGAGTCTCCACGCCCAGTATTGTATGTGGTTCCCGGGGATCGAACCCGGGGCCTTGCGCTTGCAAGACAGGTGCTGGAACCACTGAGCTAACTTCCCGGCCCTCCAGCACCATTTTTTAAAGAGGCTGACTTTCCTCCATTGAGGATGTTTGGCTCCTTTGTCAAAGATAATGTGGTTTAGTGTATCTGGAGGTGTTTTGGCCCCTTCTAATCTATTCCACTGGTGCTAGGGTCTGTTGCTTTGCCAGTGCCATGAAGATTTTTATCACAATGGTTGTGTAGTATAGTTTTAAGTTGGGGTTATAATACCTCCCATCATGTCCTTGTTACTTAGAATTGCTTTTGCTATTTTAGGTCGTTTGTGGGTCCAGATTAATTTTGGGACTTTTTTCTCTGGATCCGTGAAGTATGGTGTTGGGATTTCAATTGGGAACTGCATTGGATGTAAATAGTAGTTGTGGGACTATAGGCAAGAGAAAGAAATAAAAGGAATAAAGATAGGAAAGGAAGAAGTTAAATTGCCATTATTTGCTGATGTGATACTCTATATAGAAGATCCTAAAAAGTCAAGATAAGACTTCTTGACTTAATCACCAAATTTAGTAGTGTAGCTACATACAAGATCAATGCTCAAAAAGTCAATAGATTTTCTATACACAAACAACAGACTTGACTCACCAAGAGAGAAATTGGAGAGTCAAGCCCTTTCACAATAGTATCCCCCAAAAATGAAATATCTAGGAACCAGTCTAACACAGGAGGTGAAAGAACTCTACTCTGAAAACTATAGCACTCTGAAAAAGGAGATTGAAGAGGATATCAGAAAATGGAAAGACATACCTTGTTCATGGGTAAGAAGAACAAACATTGTTAAAACTACATTTATTTTTAAATTTATATTTTAGTTCACAAGGAAACTTGAATTACAACAAAGATATAAGATACTAAAGTTTGAGTCATACAATTATAATTAAAAATATAAGAAATCAAAGAAGTACTCAAAAGAATTTTATACATTTAAATACTTGTATTAGAAATGAAAACTTAAAATCAATCATCTCTCAATTGACAGATAAAACACAATCTATACAATTAAATATTTTTGGCAATAAAAAGGAATGAAATCCTGGCAGATGCTACAACATGAATTTACTTTAAAAAATGCTAAGTAAGGTTCAAGGATTTAGCTCAGTGGTTCTGGCACTTGTCTGGCAAATGCAAGGTCCTAAGTTTGATTTCCAGCACCATATACCACAATGCTGGGTGTGGTGGTTCATACCTGTAATGACAGCACTCAGGAGGCAGAGGCAGGAGGATTGCTGTGAGTTTGAGGCTGGCCTGGGCTATACAGTGAGTTAAGGGCCAGTCTGAACTACAAAGTAAGACCCCGTTTCAAAAAAAAAAACCTAAAACAAAGTGAAATGTCATAAAAAATATGCTAAGCCATAGAAGCTAATCACAAAAGACTATATTGTGTGATTCTGTTTATAGAAAATATGAAGTATAAGTAAATATACAAAGACAATTAGAGATTGTTTAAAGCCAAGGTAGGGGAATCACAAAGGTAGAGTGAGAGATAAAGAGTATAGGAATTATTTTTTGGGTGATGAAAATATTTAAAAAATTGATTATGTATTATATAATCCTGAGCGTATACTTAAAATTAATAAAATATATACTTTGAATGTGTGAATTTTATGGTAGATGAATTGTATCTCAGTAAAACTGTTACTAATACAAAAAAAGTAAAATTTTCAACATAATAAATTAGATAGTAAGTTAAATGTAAACTAAGTAAAATTAGAAAATAACAGATAAGAACACAGGTCAATGAACTAGAAAACAATTTAAAAGAGAAAATAAGTCAAAACATAGTTCTTTGAAACGACTGTTTAAAATGATATACAACTAACAAGACTAATAAAGAAAAACTTCAAATTGCCAATTATAAGAGTGAAAGAAATGATTAATAGCCCAAGTCCTGCAGATATTGTGTTATAGCAGGACGCAGTACATATTTACTAACACTCATTAAACTGTGTGCCTAAAATGAATAATAGATTATAAGAAGTTTGTATCTCAATAAAGCTGGACAGAGACCAAGCCTCCAGCACATAAACCTGTGGGCAACACACCATCTCCAAGTCATAGCACCAAGTTATCACCTTTCATCGAGGTTTCCCATAATCTGCAAGCATAATCTCCAGCGCTTTACCTATCCAGTTTTGTCTCTTTAAAAGGCTCAGGGGAGTGAATCAGGTGTGTAGTTCAGTAGTGGAGCGTGTCTTTACACAAGCTCTGAGTTCAATCGCTAGTACCGTCGGCTTCAAAAAAAAAAAAAAAACAGTCAGGTGAAACTCTGAAGGTTTTTTTTCATGCCATCATTTCTTTCTTAGCAGAATTCAAAGAACTAGTCAATGGCTAATAGCTACTACAGTTTGTTGACCTCCTCACAACAAAACTTTTCTCTGAGCACAGGTCATCCTATTGAGTGGTTTCTTTCCCTCTTGCAGTGATTCTGTGTTTCAAGAAAAGGAAGTTCAGTGTCTGATTGTGCAGCTGGGCACCTAGCCAAGGAAGATCAAATAGGCACAGACTGGGACCTGTGGGGATCTCACCCCAGGCCCGTGACAAAGAACAAGAAAAGAAAAAAGCCTGAGATTTTCTTCCAGAAAGCAATGAGACACAGCTCCTGTTAGCAAAGGAAATGAAGGTAAAACTCTCTTTCTTTTATGCCAGTGTTATTGTCATTAACAGCGAGGCTTCTTGACGATTCCTGATGGTTGTATCTGTGTATAATACTTCACTGTGGCTTTATGGTACCCAAGCCTTGTTCTGAGAAATATTGTTCTCCATCAAATTCTGGCATTTGCAGTGTTAAGGCTTCTGAGCAGGATCTTGAGGAGTAACATAGAAGGTTTTCCATGTCTCTCCATGTAGACTAATGGCTCTGTAGGAATAAAATGTGAGGCAGTAGAAAAGAGTTTAACAAAATGAATTTCTTGTCAGACAATGCTGTTTCGGGCTCAATTTTGCCGATAGTTAAATACATGGTCTTTGACAAGTTAGTGACCCTTTCTGAGCCTTAGTTTATCTCTCAGATGAATATAATAATACCTCATAGGATAATTCCATAAAACAATGATCATAAAGAACATATGCTAGTATCTGACAAAGAGTAAAAGAACAATACTACTCTTTAATATTTACATATGTTTTCTGCAAGAGAAACTGTCATTCTGATACATTATTCATGGGAATCCAAATTCATTTGGCCTTTTTGGAGGATAATTTTGAGTTTCTTTTATTTATTTATTTAAAGACAAGATGTCACTTTGTAGTTCAGGCTGGCCCTGAGCTCACTATGTAACCCAGGCCAGCCTCAACTCACAGCAGTCCTCTGCCTCTGCCTCCCGAGTGCTGGGATTACAGGCGTGAGCCACCACGCCCAGGATTGTGGTATGTGGTTATGGGGGATAGAATTCAGTACCTTGCACTTGGGAGGCAGATGCTGGAACCACTGAGCTAAATCCCTGGCCCCTTAAGATTCTTTTAAATGTTTAAATCCCATGGGCTACAGCCCTGTAATTTCATTTCTAAGCATATATTTCATTCATAAGCATATATTTCACCTTTTAAAAAAACCTTTAGTTTGATATACTATTAAGCTCTATCAAACATATCTAAGGAAAATTTCCCTGTGTCCTCTACAGTGTCAGGCTGAAATGAAAAGAAACAGCGCTAGCAGTATTAAAGAATCATTAACAAGTTTTTCAAGCTTTCTCGAAAGCTAGTCTTAGTTTCCTGCTATTTTAGAAGTGGATGTTATCTAAGCATTAGAGTTGCAGGCTGCAGAATAAAGTACACTTTAGAACCAGCGAAGTTCAGTTATCCTCCCTTATAGATGAGAAAAATTTAAGGGCATTGAGGTAAAGTAACCACCCCTGGTTTCCTGGCTAGAAGATGAAAGACTTCAGCACAAATAGGTGTGAATTATGAATTTTATGTTCTCCAAACCCAGCATGTGCTTGATATTGCTGCAAAGTGTATTCACCCGTGTTTGCAGTGTGGCAGTCACAGCAAGTTGTTTGCCCCTTATCTATTCACCTAGATTATTTTGCTGTCACACCTTGTTTGGGCCAATCAGGTGCAAATAGAAGTATAGTAGATGGTAGGCCTTTCAGGAGAGCCATCATTTTCCTTATTTAAAATGAGAAAGAAAGAGAGGTAAAGAAAGCTGGCATGCACTTTCCTTCAGTTTTCCTCTTAAAGTGAACACACGCTATCTAGAGTGTAGGCACCACATTGTCCCAAAGGCAAAGCCATTCATGAAGTCTGGCACGGTAGGGGTAGGACTCTGGGACACTGATGACGTTGCAGAGCTGCTGCACAGCCCGTAAGGGGGGGGGGTCCTCTTCCAATTTTTTGTCACTCTAGAAAAATAAATCTCTGTTTTGGTTAAGCTACTGTGATCCTATTTTGTTTTTTTCTTCACTTCCCAAGGAAAATAGAGAGCATAAGCCATAAATATTGGTACATTGAAGGTCATGAGGCCATACTCATTCTGGTCCTGGGAAAGGAGTCGTGAAGGAAGGGGGGGCTTGCTGAAAGTGACTCCAGGGGTGATCGATCAGGCCCAGGTGTGAGTTTGTCATGGGAAAGGCAGTCCACATCTGAGAAAAGGAGAAGGAAAGCGAGAGGGAGAGGAGTTGGAGGGGGAGTCGAGGGAGAAAGAACATTGTCTCCTCCGTGTGGTGGAACCAGGTCCCCGTCACCTTTGCTGGAGTTTGAGAGGCCATCTTTGTTCTGCCTTAGCTTGGATCTGCCATGCCTTGCTGCTTCTGTATTTCACCTCCTCAAGGCTCCACTTCCTTATTGTAAAATGCAGCCTTTGACCCTGCATGCCTGATGGCCAAGAGCACCATTTTCATCCCCAGTTTCACCATGTCCATCTCCTTCCGTTTCCTTCCTTAAGTGAGTCTCCCAGTCTCTGTTAGTCCTTCTCTTGACACTTAAAAAAAAGACTTTTAATTTTTCCTTCAGTTTTTACTCCTTTACAAATTCCATTCTTTTTGCTTCACTTCACATGTGAAAGTCTTTGGAAATAGTATTCCAAAAGCATCCACTCTCTGCCATTAAAAAAAAAAGACAGAAGAAGACCCTAATCTGACAATCCCCTTTTACTACTCATTCTCTCTGGACATTTGGAGACTTCGATATTGTTGAGCCACCTTTCCCTTCTTGAGCTCTGATCTCCCTGGATTCATGAGCGCTCTGCTGCTTCTCTCACCCATCTGGACTCTGGCTTCTCCTTTCTTGCTTCACTTCAGATGCTGAAGTTCCTCCAAGGGCTTCCTAGACTTCATCTTCTCCTTCTTTACCTCTCTGGGGGAGCCTCTTTCACCCATGTGCAATCAGATACCTTGAATTCATTAATTTTTTCCAAACCTGCTTATGTATCACATGACCACTTCACTGGCCTCAACAACATGCTTTACATATTACAGTATGATTCTGTCTATGGCAAATTCCATAGCATAGATGAAGTGGAGAATAGGAAGCTTGTCATCACTGGAAAGGCAACTCCGTCATCCAGGAGCAAGATCTGGCCAACATCAAGTGGGGCGATACTTATGCTGAATATGTTGTGGAATCTAGTGATGTCTCCACCACCATGAAGAAGGCTGGGGTCAGTTGAAGGGTAAAGTAGGAAGGCGCTTCATCTCTGTCCTTTCTGCTGATGTTCCCATGTTGGTGATGGGCACGAACCTGGAAGAACATGACAACTCCCTCAGGATCGTCCGCAAAGCTTTCTGTTCTACCAACTGCCTAACCCCCACCTAAGTCATCCATGACAACTTTGACACTGAGCAAGGACTCAGGACTGTAGTCCATGCCATGACTGCCACTCCGAAGACCAGGCATAACCTTTCTAGGAAACTGTGGCTTGATAGCTGTGGGACTGCCCAGAACACCCTACCCAGATCCACTGGCACATCAACACTGTGGACAAGGTCATCCCTGATGTAATGGAAGCCTTTTGTCTGCCTAGCTCCAGTGTGGCAGTTTGAAATTTGCATATGTGAAAAGCTACCAGAAGCCATCAAGATGGTGATGAGGAGGTATGAAGGGACCTCTGACAGGGAGCTTTGCTCCACTGATCCATTATTATTACATGACAGATTTCTTATTGCTTCATTGGTTTATCACTCTCCTCTTCTCCTCTATCTGGTAAGCTCCATGAGAACAGGGACTTCGTTTATTTTGACTACTGTAATGGCCCTACTGTGCAGATTAGCATTTGGCTTATTAGTACTTCCTTCAGGCTGGGGATTTAGCTCAGTGGTTCCAGTGCCTACCTTGCAAGTGCAAGGACTGGGGTTTGATCCCCTGGTAACCACATACCACAATGCTGGCATGGAGACAAACACCCACCAGCAACCAGAACAACGTACCACATCACCGGGCATGGTGGCTCATGCTTGTAATCCCAGCATCTTGGGAGGTAGAGGTAGGATTGCTGAGTTCAAGACTGAGCTCAGGGCCAGCCTGAACTACAAAGCAAGACCTGTCTAAAAAAAAAAAAAGTATTTCCTTCATAAGAATGTATTTAGTTTCTGATTTGTGGAGAAATCCTGAAATAGCTCTGGTACTTGGTTTCTTATTTTTAGTAACACTGCCCCTGGGTGATACATTTACTTATATTTTCTGGGACATCTTTCTAGTGTTGGTCATTCTATCATGAGCTATAGTTCCAACACATACAATGTAAAGTTCACAACAGCTTTTAAAAAGAGGAAATGCTAGAGTTTAGAGCCATAAAATCTGCCTGTGCCTTACATTGGGTTAGGAAACGCAAAGGTATTTTAATACCAAAGGTCAGAGTCCTGGTTTCTTTTAATCTTCCTTCTACAGAAGAAATTACTTTTAATTTAAAGAACATGCCTGGGTAATTTATATCAGTAAACAAATGGAATTTGAAAGTGAATATATTAACATAACCATATTTGCTTAGCACAAGGCAATAAAATGAGTTTCCTTTGTTGTTTATTGTCTTATGTAAGTGAAGGATGGAGTCGTGGAGGAAGTGGGGGCTTGCTGAAAGTGACTGCAGGGGTGATCGATCAGGCCCGGTGTGAGTTTGTCATGGCAGTCCACATCTGAGAAAAGGAGAAGGAAAGCGAGAGGGAGAAGGGTTGGAGGGGAAGTCGAGGGACAAAGAACATTGCCTCCTCCGTGTGGTGGAACCAGGTCACCTTTGCTGGAGTTTGAGAGGCCATCTTTGTTCTGCCTTAGCTTGGATCTGCCATGCCTTGCTGCTTCTGTATTTCACTTCCTCAAGGCTCCACTTCCTTATTGTAAAATGCAGCCTTTGACCCTGCATGCCTGATGGCCAAGTGCACCGGCAATATTGGCTTGACTACTGGCTTCCAAGCCTGCCTTTGTAACACATCAGATTTCTGATCTGGGGTACATAGGGCTACATAGGGAGTTTTAGACAGGGTCTTGCTTTTCTGATCTGAAATGGGGAACTGATAGTCCCTAACTTGAGATTGCCATGAGCACAAAGTAAAGGCTCACACAGTGTCTGGCACATAATAAACATTCAGTAATTATAGCTGATGCTGTTATCTTCTTAGGGAGTTAAGATGCTTTTGGCTGCAAGTAACAGAAAATAGAACCATAAGTGTTTTAGCAAAGAGTTTCCATATGTTTGTGATCATTTATTCCTACTGCAAAAAGGATATTTGAAATACACTCTCCACAATAGGCA
>PVIR01041252.1:0-12860 GCA_004026965.1 Petromus typicus
TCATCCTCTCCATCGGTTGGTTCTCTTCCCCTTTGAGAAAGAACTATCTTACTACTTCCCATTATGTACCTCTATTCTGTTCTTATATAAGAGAAGGGTTTCTTATACAAGAGAAATCATGTGATGAAGAGAAACCTACAACATTTAAACTTGTGGATCTGGTTTATTTTACTTAACATTATGGTGTCAAGGTATATCCATTTTCCTACAAATGCTACAAGTTTAAACTTATGGCAGAATAGTACTTCATTTTATATAAACATTGCATTTTCTTTATTCATTTGTTGATGGACATAGACTGTTTCCTAAAATTTAGCTTTTCCAGGAGTTGTGTGCTATAATTATGTATGCATGAATCACTGAAGTATGATGTCTTTAACTCTTTTCAGGACAATACATTAATGGGAAATACTTGGGTAGAGTAGAAAAAAAAAGTTTCTAGTTTCAGTCTTCTGAAGCATTTCTGTATGATCTCCAGAGTGATTGTACTAGCTTACATTCCATCCAACAATGTAGAAGGGTGAATCTTCCCCCACAGCTTGAGTAGCTTATGTTATTTGATTCCCTAATAGCTGTTCTTTCTGGAGTAAGATTCCATCCCAGTTTTAATATGCATTTCTCTAAGGCCAGAGATATTGAGCATTTCTTCATGTACTTATTATCCATTTATACTCTTCTGTGAAATGTCTATTCATTTACTTGCCCATTTTGATTGAGTCTTTTATTTTGGAGGGGTCCAATTTATTCATATATTTTAGATAACAGTCCTCTGCGGGATAGCTGGCAAAATTTTTTCCTCATTCTGCATGTTTTGTTTTTACTGTTACTCAATTTAATAATAACTGTTCACATAGCTCAATTTTAAAATGGGCAAAGAATCTAAACAGAAATTTATCCAAAGAAATGTATGTAGTGGGGCGGGGATTTAGCTCAGTGGCTCCGGTGCCTGTCTTGCAAGCACAAGGGCCTAGGTTCGATTCCCCAGTAACCACATACAATACTGGGCATGGAGACTCACGCCCAGCAGCAACCAGTACCACATACCACAGTGCCAGGCATGGTGGCTCACGCCTGTCATCCCAGCACTCGGGAGGCAGAGGCAGGAGGATTGCTGTGATGTGAGTTTGAGGCTGAGCTCAGGGCCAGCCTGAACTACAAAGCGAGACCCTGTCTCAAAAAAAAAAAAATGTATATAGTGACCAGTAACCTGGTGAAAGCTTGATTAGCAATCCAGAAATGTGAAGGAAAATAATCATGTGATAGCGATTCACGTCCTTGAATGGGGTTACAATAAATAGTGCAGATGAAACAAATGTTAAGAAGAATGTGGAGAAACTGTAACCTTCATAAACTGTGAATGTGAATATAAAATGGTGTTACCACTGTAGAAAAGTGCTTTGCTATTCCTTGAAGGACTAAATACTTACCTACTGACCCATCCGTTTGACTCCACTCTGTATACTCAAGAAAAATAAAAATATGGTCCACATAAAATGTTGAAAATGATGGCCCATAATAACATTATCCACAACGGTGAATAATGGAAGCAATTTCAATCTTCAACTGATGAATGGATAAATTGTATTCTAATTCATATAATGTCAATTACTTGACTCTTAATGATAATGAAGTACTGATGCATGCTCCAACATGGGTGAATCTTAAAATTCTGCTCGCAGACAAAAGCCAGTCCCAAAAGGCCTGATATCATATGAGCCAAACTGTATGAAATGTATAGAACTGTATAGAAACTGGTATAGAAATCTGTGCAGAAAGAAGTAGATTTGTTGTCGCTTTGAGTTGACAGTATCAAGGAACAGTAGGGAGTGTTACTTTTTTCTGCAGGAAGAAAAATGTTCTATAATAATTATGGTGATGGCTGCACCACTCTATGTCTATGCTAGAAAGCACTGGCTGGGCATAGTGTTTGGGAGGCTGAGGCAGGAAGACTGCTGTGAGTTTGAGGCCAGAGTGAGTTACATAGTGAATTCAAAGCTGTCCTGGGGTTCAATAATGAGACTGTCTCTCACATTAAAAAAAGCAACCAACTAACCAACAAAAAATCCCACTGAATTATCTGCTTTAAGCAAGTCAGTTGTATGTCATGTGAATTATATCTTCATTCAGATCTGTAGCATTGCCAACATACAGGCGAGGAAAATATGATGAAATGTTTATCACAGAGAATGACGAATATAAAGTGGTTCAATAACTTTGAAAAATTGACAATACTTAACTGAAGTTAAACATAGACACACTCTCTAACAGTGTTTTCTTCTCATTTATACCACAGAAACATGTTCCTTTGTGCATTAAAAATGTGAAGTATGTTCAGAGCAGTAATCTTAGCAATAAACAATTTCATGTCCATATAAAAATATCCTCTGAATTCTGAAAAAGCCTCTAAATTTCAAGGTCTCAAATGCCTACACTTCAAAGTTGTATGTGCTTTTCTTTGTGTGTGTGGAGGGTCACTTTTGGGAGACTGTCCAAGCCTTCAAGGTATCAAAGGTATCTGTGACTAAGGATGGACTTTTTCATTATCTGATTGAAAACAACCTCTAGCCAATCTTTTTCAAGGAATAGTCATGAATCTTTTAAGAGATTGCGTGCAAGTCCAAGTCCATGGTCAAATATATTTAGGTAACACTGCTAAATATAAATATAAATAAATATATACATAATGTATAGAAATATATGAGATATAAATAAATATAAATGTACACTTCTTTTAGACCTTAGTAGACTTAAGCATTTTACAAAAATCATTCCTGAGAGGAATCATATATTATTTTGGTTCTTTTTGCAACTACAGACCAACTTCACAAAGAAATAAAAACCATCCTCCAGCAGTTCTTTCTTGAGAATGTCTGATATCGAAAAAGACTTCTTCTTGGAAAATATTTTGAAAATATGTGGGGCTATCAAGTGAAAGACTATATGGGATATAGAGGAAATGATTGTGCAGTGACTCAATTCACTAACTACCGAGGGCAAAATCACCCTACTTTTGTTTATGCACAAGTGACTCAACATTTCCATTGTTGATGGAAATTCAACTCCCATGGTACTATTGCCATAAATTCTCAGGAGTTTGCATTCTCACGTGCACTTCCGGGTCAAGTCCCCTGCTTCCTTTGAATTCACCATCTTACACACATTTCCTTTCCCAAGCGTGTTCACCTATTTTAGGTTACATGTGGTCTCCTGCTTTGCGTTTTCTGCCAGTGGCAGTTCTTACGAATTGTTGGGTTGACTGAGAAGTTTAAAGCACTGAATTGCCAACAACCTTAATGCCACTTAGTAGAGATGTTTGTCCTTAAAAATCAT
Source organism: Petromus typicus (assembly GCA_004026965.1). Classification (NCBI taxonomy): domain Eukaryota; kingdom Metazoa; phylum Chordata; class Mammalia; order Rodentia; family Petromuridae; genus Petromus; species Petromus typicus. The sequence goes on from PVIR01041252.1 coordinate 3,331, forward strand.
TTGATCCCTTTGTCACTAAGGGCCCGGCCGCCTCCTGCCCGGGATCCTTGTTTACCACTGTGCATTTCTGATCATTCTCTTTCTCTCTTCCTTTCAGAGCCCATCTCTGAATGTTTTCTGTTTTTCTCCTTTCTACTGCCTCTTTCTCTAATCTTTTTTTGACTTCTATAAAGTATGATGTAGGCACACGTGCAAAGTTAGGCATTTGAAAACTGTATCACCGGGCCGGGGAGTTAGCTCAGTGGTTCCGGCGCCTGTCTTGCAAGTGCAAGGGCCCGGGTTCGATTCCCCGGTAACCACATAACAATACTGGGTGTGGAGACTCACGCCCAGCAGCAACCAGTACCACATACCACAGTGCCGGGCGTGGTGGCTCACGCCTGTCATCCCAGCACTCGGGAGGCAGAGGCAGGAGGATTGGGATGTGAGTTGGAGGCTGAGCTCAGGGCCAGCCTGAACCACAAAGCAAGACCCTGTCTCAAAAAACCTAAAAAAACAAAACAAAAAAAACCCCTCTGTATCACCTACAACATTTTATTTTGGAACACAGCTAGAAAATACGGCACAATGGACTGTGACATGCAGAAATATGATAACATAGGGTTATTGTCTTTAAGATTCAGTAGCTCAAGTGTGTGAAAATGTTGTGTATTTATGACTTTGTCCAATCTTCACTAACATATACTTGTGTAGATGGAGAAGGAGGAGAGACAGCTTGAGTGTCTTCCCTTTTGTGATGATGCCTTTCCTGGTTTTTGATACTCTTTTGTCTGTGATTCCGAAGAGAAAGCTGAAGTCTTAACAATGAATCTAGAAATCTGACCCGAATTTTGACTCTGGGAAGCTCGTTTAGGGAACTCATGCTTTGATAGGTAGAGCATTTCTTCTCACGTGACTGTTAGTTTCTGTTAGTTTACTTCTAAATAGCCTGAAAGACCCACCAGAAGTGCAGACACTGATGTACGTTGAGCTTTACTTCATGGGACAGGAGCATCTCTGAGTTGATTCTTTTCCAAGTTAATGAAATTGCATGTGAGGCACTTGGTGCTCTGGGATTCAGAAAGGTTATCAGCCAAGCGTTGATAATAAAAGTCCCTCGATTTTCCCTAGTGTGCTCGGGGAGGATGGGAGCGCTATCTGGTTGACATTTCTGTCAGAACTGGTGTTTGAACCACCGGATGATTCTGACAAATGCCACTGCTGTCATCGGCTCAGTTTTAATTACACCTGACTGAAGCTTTCAGTGGCAGAGAGTGGGAAACTTAATTAGCCAGAGTCCAGAGCACGAGCTGGCTGGAGGATTCCCCAGCAGCGTGCGGGCTTCCGGGAGAGAAGTGGCCACATGTAAATCCACCAGCCTTGGCAGGGAGGCTGGCTGGCTGATTGGTAAAGCCTTCAGATTATTAACTCAGAATTGCTTTTGAGAGCACATTATCCGTTCATTTTTCAAGTAATTCAGTAGTATGTGGCAGTAGGTGAAATGAACAACTGAAAAATAAATCAAAGGCCCATGTCCAATTCTGTGATGATTGGTAGTATGAACATACCCACATGTATATGCACACACACACTTATAAACAGATACATGTATGAGTGCTCTGTTCAAGAAAGCAAAACAGAAATAGTATGTTTTACTTTTTAATGTAAGTTTGTACAGAAACATGCATCGGCAGGTCACGATGTCAGATGGCTAATATGCTACAATTAAAAACTGACATAACTCTTGCCTACTGGTTGGAGAAGTAGCCTTTGTCTTAGGAGAAGTAGCCTCTGAGAGTCACCACATTTACATGTACAGAGGTCCCCAGATCCTGCTGGAAGCCACCACTACACTGCAACTCCTCCAGCACTGTTTACTCTTCGAACTGCACGTGGATGTGGGACTCAGCCTTTGTCTTCGCACACATGGGCTAACCACTACAGAAAGAGTTGTGCTGAACATTGAGCTTCGTCAGACATAAAGGGTAGTATTCTGCTTCATTTTATAAATTTAGTATTACAGGGTTTGACAAGGCTGCCTGAACTCTGGTCCCAATGACTCAGCCAATACTCGGGACTTTCCCTCTTGTCACCTGTCTAGTTTGATTCTGCTGTCACTGTCATTGCTGCCCGTGTGCTGCTGTGCCTCTGGGACAGGAGATTATTGGATACTCATTGACTTCTTGGGCAAAATAACAGCCCAAGGGGGTTTCCACTTCTAAGGCACGGCATGCCAGCATTAGGCTTTGAAATTTTCTCAAGGGAGTTCCTATGAGAATAGCTGTAAATTTTTCACTTTTAGAAATACTGAAATGCCACTACTTGACATAACTTAGCCTGTTATACCCTGGAGATACTCACTGGTCTTAGCATAGTGTCGTGTGTAACCTCACGCTAGTATTCTGGGTGACTTTGGAGAACAGTTCTGAATTCAGTGGTTAGGCCAAGAAATATTAGTTGTCAAGGTAAAATTGCTTCAACACTAGGTCTCAATGTTTAACAGTAGTGTAGCTAATTTGAAGCAGTATGTATTTTCCCTGGGTATTTTGTCTCAGAGTACCATAGTCTTTTAGAGGGTCGATGTGATTAAGGAGTACTCTGCTTTTATTATTGAAACTTTTTATACCTCTGCTTTCTGGACTCTAATGAGTCCAAGGATAAAATAAGGTTGATAATGTTCTGTTTCGGTCCCTCTGGAAATGAAATGGAATTAAAATTGGTACTTAAAATTAAATGAGGTGAGGTTCCATGTATCAAGTAAATATAAAGTATTTAAAAGAAAATGCTACAGATGACAGAAAAGTACAAAAATTGTTCCTGACATGAATAATTCACCAACTCTTGGATGGTATAAGTCACTTACTAATGTGCATTACTTGCCATTTAATAGTGGCTGTATCTGAAGAAATATGGAAATTGGAATATTTTAATAACTTTCTATATGAAAGATGATGAGACTGCCTAAATGATTAAGAGGAAGATATGTTATAATGAACTAAAGCCACTCGAGTGTAAGGTAATTTTAATTCAAATCTCCATCTGCTTATGTATAATTAAGACTCATTTAACAAGTTAATGCCTAACAGAGAGAACTGATAAGTTTGGTATTAAAGATCTTCAGAGAAGTAAATTAAACTGTCGAGGTTGAACTGGTCTTTAGTTTTAATTTCTTACACCTGAACCTTGATAGAAATTTCAGGGTCCACTTCTTTATCTTCACCACTTATTTAAGCATGAAGCCAAAGACAAAAGGGAAGGAGAATTGGAATGTCTTTTTATATTTTAATTTTGGAAATCCAACCCTGTCTAAGGTATGACAGCATCCTGACTGATATGAATATTTATACTCTTCAGATTTTTCACTGTAGAGCATCCATACACCATTAAGACGGTGACTTCAAAGCCACAAAAATATTTATGCATAGCTGAGATTGTCATTTTGGTTAAATAATCTCAGAAAATAAGGACACTTTTAAAGTGCCAAAAGGAACTGTTTTGATCTTAGTGATTTTCTTCAGCTTGTTGACTTCGTTACTTCCAGTTCAAACATTTTCCGCAGTTACTGCCAAAAAGGTCCACGCATCATAAATATGGTGTCAACCTTTTCGTCTTCTAGCATAAAATTTTGCCAGTGTTAGACTCCCCATGTAGGTAGAAGATAAATGTGTCTCTTTTTAAAAATCTTTTTAACATTTTCAGAACTGAATTCAAACAGGAAATTCCAGAATCATGTGATCCAACAGGATTCTCTCTGAGTCAAGTGTTGTTAGCTCTACCTGTGTAATGTCCACATTGAGGGATGACAGGGTAAAACCCAGTATTCTTGCTTATTATCAACTACCACATAATGGCTTCACTCAAACTGGAAATAACAAATTAAAGTATAATTTTCACAAATCAGATTAATAGTTGAAATTTTTCAAGCACTATCATCACCTTCTGAGATGCATTGTCTGATTTGTTTCTTATTTCAGAGCTGGAAGGTCTTCCACGTTTTATTTTACTGACTCTTAAAGGTAATTTGTACCATGTCACAAAGTTAGTGAAGGGCAGGGTCTGTTATTTTGCTATTTCAGAATTCTTTCTACATTACACTGCTTCCGAGATCTGCTGAAGAAGCTACATGTTCTTTCTTTTATATTTATACTACTTGTATAAATTATATAAGTATCATGTCCATACATGTGGTATACATATACAACTAAAATATATTAACATTTCATCATTTTGCTTTTTATACCTTAGTGACTGAAAGGAAAGTAAACTTCTGATAGAACTTTCGAATGATATAAAGAGGCAAAACCCATACAAAAGAAATTCTGACTGGTCTTCTAGGAAGTATATATTATTTTTTTCTAAAAGAGATACAGAAGTATCGCTTCAGCAGGTTTTTTTTCTTTGCAGTATCAAATATTGAACTTATGGCCTTGAGTTTGAAGGGAAGGTATGATACCATTGAGCTAAATCCCTAGCCCTTGCAAGATTTTTTTGTTTTTGTTTTTGTTTTTGAGACAGGGTCTGGCTTTGTAGTTCAGGCTGGCCCTAAGCTCACTATGTAGCCCATGAGAACCTGGAAGTCACAGCAATCCTCCTGCCTCTGCCTCCAGAGTGCTGGGATGACAGGCATGAGCCCCCATGCCCGGCACTGTGCTATGTGGTACTGGTTGCTGGTGGGTGTGAGTCTCCACACCCAGCATTGTTGTATGTGGTTACTGGGGATCGAATTTGGGACTCTGCACCTGCAGAGCAGGTGCCAAAACTACTGAGCTTAATCTCTGGCCCTTGAAAGTTTTAAATTACCAACTCACTGAAAAAATGTCTAGCTCCTTAGTATGTTCATGTTCAGTATACTCATTCATTTCACAACGCTGCTGCTTCAATAATAATTCTCCCTTTCTGGATCTTGTTTGGTGATAGTGAACCTTGCAAGGTCTGAAGGCTCAAATTGGAATTCAAAACCCATTTACTTATGCAAAGTGTCAATATTGCAATTAAAGATGCATTCTGAGGTGTTAATGTAGAAAAAGCAACTAACACATTGTTTGTTTTTGTATTAAGAGGGAAACATAACAGCTTTCAAAGATAGAAACAGCTTTTTATTAAAGGGAGGAAGTCTTCCCTGGGTGTGCTTGTGCACAGTTACTGGAATGTGATCTTTACTGCTGTGTGACTTCTTCTAATTTATCAGACCTTGGCTCACACTTTGTTAGTTTGAGAGCAACACCTGCTATGTTCAGTGTTACATCAGATTTGATACAATTTACAGCTGAAAACAGCGTAAGATGATCTGAGCAAAAGAAGCAAAGCAATCCCAAATGCTTTCATTGTCTTAAAATTTATTTGGCAGAGAATCCACACCCAGGATGTCATTTTTTTTGTTTCTTTTCTTTTCTTTTTGGAGACAGGGTCTCGATTTGTAGTTCATGTTGGTCCTGAACTCAGTTTTGAACTCAGAAATCCTCCAGTCTGTACCTCCCGAGAGCAGGGATTACAGGCCTGAGCATGTGATACTGATTGCTGGTGGGTGTGAGTCACCACGCCTGGTATTGTTGTATGTGGTTACCAGGGATCAAACCCGGACCCTTGCACTGGAAAGGCAGGTGCAGGTGCAGAAACCACTGAGCTAAATCCCTGGCCCAAGGATTTCGTTTTTAGAACTACCAACTGTGCTGTCCTCTGTCATCCCTTCACATGTGAGCTTCTCTCTCTTCTTTGTTATTGCACAGAGATCATAACATTTATTTTCCCACATAGAGCTTTCCTGAAATTCCAGTAACTCCATTTCCAGATTTCCAAAACTGAACCAGTATGAGCAGGAAATATCAAGTTCTCCAAATTTGGCTTTATCTGTAGAAGTAAGAAAACACAAAGAGTTATCTCCAGTTTATGGAATTGTAAGAATCTGTTAGTAAAACTCTCCTTGGTAGCGTTACAATGCTAGAAAATTCCTTTTAAAATTTCTTTTCTTTCTTCTTTTTTAGGGTTTTTTGAGACAGGGTCTCGCTTTGTGGTTCAGGCTGGCCCTGAGCTCAGCCTCAAACTCACATCACAGCAATCCTCCTGCCTCTGCCTCCCGAGTGCTGGGATGACAGGCATGAGCCACCACGCGCGGCACTGTGATACGTGGTACTGGTTGCTGCTGGGCATGAGTCTCCACGCCCACTATTGTATGTGGTTACCGGGGATCGAACCCGGGCCCTTGCGATTGCAAGACAGGTGCTGGAACCACTGAGCTAAATCCCCAGCCCTCCTTTTAAAATTTCTGATGGCTGCTTCCAGGAATGAGTTTGGGAGTACTGCTTCCCTTTCAATTTCATTAAAGAGTTTAAAAAGTAGAGATACCAACTCTTCTTTAAAAATTTTATAGAATTCAGCAGTAAAACCGTCAGGTCCAGGGCTTTTTATTGTTGGCAAGTTTTTAATTACATTTTCAATTTCACAGATTATATTGGGGTATTTAACATTTCTATATCTTCTTTATTCAGCTTTGGGAGTTCATATGTGTCTAGAAATCTATCCATTTCTTCTACATTTTCCATTTTATTAAAGTATAAATTTTCAAAGTAGGTGTTTATTATACTCTGGACTTCCTGTGGGTCGGTAGTAATTTCTCTATTCTCATTCCTAATAGCATAGATATGAGCCTTTTCCTTCCTTTGTTTAATGAGGTTGGCTAAGGGTCTATCAATTTTGTTTATCCTCTCAAAGAACCAACTTTTTGATTCATTGATTTTTTTGAACCGTTCTCTTCATTTCTATTGCATTAATTTCTGCCCTGATCCTTATAATTTCTTGCCTAGTGCAAGCTATGGGTTTGTCTTGCTCCTTTCTTTCTAGTCACTTGAGGTTCAGCATTAGATTGTTTATTTGAGCTTGCTCTGTTTTCTGGATGTAGGCCTTCACTGCTATGAATTTTCCTCATAGAACTGCTTTCATTGTGTCCCATAAATTTCTATATGGGATTATTGTTTCTATATTGGGATTATTGTTCTATATTGGGATTATTGTTTAGTTGTAAGAACTGTTTAATTTCTTCTCTAATTTGTTCTGTGAACCATTGGTTGGTCAGCAGAGTGTTGTTCAGTTTCCATGTGTTTGTGAAGATCCTGGGCTTTCCTTTGCTATTCAGCTCCAATTTCAGGGCACTATGGCCCGACAGTATACAAGGGATAACTTCAATCCCTTTATATTTGCTTAAACCTGTTCTATGAATGAGCATGTGGTCTATTTTAGAGAATGATCCATGAGCAGCTGAGAAGAATGTAATTTCTGACTTTGTGGGGTGAAATACTCTGTAGGCATCTATTAAGTCCATTTGCTGAAGAGTCTGGTTGAGCTCAAGTATTTCCTTATTGACTTTTTGTCCAGTCAATCTGTCTCTTTGTGATGGTGGGGTATTGAGGTCCCCTACTATTATTGTATTGGAGTTTATCTGGTTTTTCATGTCCATTAATGTTTGTTTTATATAGTTGGGTGCATTAGAATTTGGAGCATAGATATTTAAGATTGTTGTTTCTTTCTCTTGGATTTTTCCCTGAACTAAAAGATAGTGTCCATCTTTATCTTTCTCTATCAGTTTTGGCTTGAAGTCTATTTTATCTGCAAATAAAATCACCACTCCTGTTTTCTTGCTGTTTCCTGTCACATGGAATATTGTTTTCCATCCCCTTACTTTCAGTCTATGGGTTTCTTTCTGAATTAGGTGTGTTTCTTGTATGCAGCAGATTGTAGGATATTGCTTCTTGATCCTAGCTCTTTCACTGTTTACAAAGCTAAAATCAAAGTGGATAAGAGACCTAAATATTAAAACAGACACTCTAAACCTGCAAAACAGGTTAGGTAAAACTCTTGAAAACACTGGCTCAGGGAAAGACTTCTTGAACAAAACCTCTATAGCACAGGTATTGGCAGAAGAAATCAACAAGTGGGACCTCATTCTTTTAAAAAGCTTCTGCACAGCAAAGGAAACCACCAACAGAGCAAAAAGGCAACCAACAATGGGGGAAAAAATCTTTACCAGCCGTTCCTCAGACAAAGGGTTACAATCTAGAATATAAAGAGCTCAAAAAAAATCAGCCCACTCAAATTTAAAGACCCAATTGAAAAATGGGCATCTGAAACGAACAGATATTTTTCAGAGGAAGAAGGAAGAATGGCTAAGAAGCATATGAAGAAATGCTCAACATCATCAGTCACTCGAGAGATGCAGATGGAAACAACATTGAGATTTCATCTCACTCCACAAAGAATGGCTGCCGTTTCAGAATTAGCCAGCAACAAATGTTGGTGAGGCTGCAGAGAAGAAGGAACCCTTCTCCACTATTGGTAGGACTGTAGACTCGTACAACCCCTGTGGAGATCAGTTTGGAGAATCCTCAAAAAGCTAGGATTGGAGGTCCCATTTGACCCGGCCATTGCTCTGCTGGGCATATACACACAAGAATTAAAAGATTCTTTTCACAGCGACATATATGCATCCTTGTTTACAGCAGCTCAGTTTGTGATTGCTAAATCTTGGAAACAACCCAAGTGTCCATCAACTGGAGACTGGATAAAAAAGCTGTGCTTCTTCTACAGGATAGAGTATTACTCTGCCATAAAAAATGATAAGTTTGAATCATTTATATTTAAATGGACATACCTTGAAGATATCCTCATAAGTGAAATAAATAGGTCACAAATAGGTACATTTTGCATCTTTTCTCTGGTATGAGAAAATAAAGTGTAAATCAGTTCTGGAATTGTATGTTATATATTGTGAAATAGAAAATACTCAAAGTAAAATAGAGTGAAGGGGCAAAATAATGAGATTATAACAAAAAAAGGAAACAAATTTTATGTATATGGGGGGGTGGTAGGGTGGGTAGGGCGATGGGAAAAAAATGAGAATTAAGTTGTGTCTTATACTGGTACAATTCCCCATTGTGGAGTGCAATCATGATGTGTATATGTAATGTACCAATAAAGATTTCAATTAAAAATTTTTTTTTCTGATGGCTTGTAGGATTATCTGCAAACACAGAATTTTATAAATGCATGTTTAGATTTGGAAAATATTTCAGCTGCTGACTTTCACATTCTCTTTCAAAAACTTGCACTTTTCTCTCAAATGTTTTGTGAACGTCCTTGGTAGCACTGCATGGTTGCTTTGATGCTCTGAATTGATTAAAAACATTTACCTTTCATGGTCATTGACTTTGGGGAAGAGCCAGAAGTCACATGGTACCAGATCATGTGAATGAGGTGGATCAAGGACACATCATCATATTTTCACAAAGCTGCTTTTTTTTTGAGTGGTTCTCAACAGCAGCATTCACTCTTTGTAAAGACATACAAGGGAGCTTCCATGACTGCTTCAGAAAGTGCCAAGAGCTATGGGATACATGTTGAGGGGAAAAGGAGTATTTTAGTATTTTTAGTAGTATCTAGTAGTAGTGTTTTAGTATATTTAGTATGGCCATGTGTCCCCTACTGTAATTAACTATAAAATGAAAATATTCATATATTTTGATCACACTGTGTGTCTCACAAGTTTAATGTTTTTTTTTTTT
>PVIR01041253.1:0-12862 GCA_004026965.1 Petromus typicus
ATATATAGGGCCGGGGAGTTAGCTCAGTGGTTCCGGCGCCTGTCTTGCAAGTGAAAGGGCCCGGGTTGGATTCCCCGGTAACCACATAACAATACTGGCCCGCACCCAGCAGCAACCAGTACCACATACCACAGTGCCGGGCGTGGTGGCTCACGCCTGTAATCCCAGCACTCGAGAGGCAGAGGCAGGAGGATTGTGATGTGAGTTTGAGGCTGAGCTCAGGGCCAGCCTGAACCACAAAAAGCGAGACCCTGTCTCAAAAAACCTAAAAAAAAAAAATATATATATATATATATATATATATACAGTGCTGTAGCATTTAGTACATTCACAGTACTGTACAAGCACATCTTAATGTAATTCCAGAATAGTTTCATTAACAAAGAAGGAAACCTTGTATCTATTTTTTGAGACAGAGTCTCACTTTTGTAGTTCAGGCTGGCCCTGAGCTCTGCCTTGAATTCACAGCAATCTTCCTGCCTCTGCCTCCCAAGTGCTGGAATTACTGGCATGAACCACCACACCTGGCACTGTGCTATGTGGTATTGATTGCTAGTGGGCATGAGTCTACATGCCTGGCATTGTTGTATGTGGTTACCAGATCGAACCTGGGCCCTTGTGCTTGCAAGGCAGGCACTGGAAGCGCTTGTATCTATTAAGCAGTCATTCTCCATTCTCTCCTTCCACCTCCATCTCATTCTAGCCCTCCTAAACTCTAACCTATTTTATATCTTTCTGAATTGCCTATTCTAGGTATATCACCTAAGTGAAATCACAACACGTGTCCTTTTGTATTCTGATTCTTCCATTTTGTGATTCTTTCCATTTTGAATAACATTTTTTTTTTTTTTTAAGGTTTTTTGAGACAGGGTCTTGCTTTGTGGTTCGGGCTGGCCCTGAGCTCAGCCTCCAACTCACATCACAGCAATCCTCCTGCCTCTGCCTCCTGAGTGCTGGGATTATAGGCGTGAGCCACCACGTCCGGCACTGTGGTATGTGGTGCTCATTGCTGCTGGGATGAGTCTCCACGCCCAGTATTGTTATGTGGTTACTGGGGATTGAACCCGGGTCCTTGCGCTTGCAAGACAGGCACCGGAACCACTGAGCGATATCCCCAGCCAGCATTTTTGAGGTTCATCCACATTGTAGCCTGTGACATCCCTTTCTCTAATTTAAATTTTTAGGCTAGGCTTTTAGCTCACTAGTTTGAGCACCTATCTTGAAAGTTCAAGGTCATGAGTTTTATGCCCAATATAAAAAAAATAAAAACAAGAAGAACTAATTTAAAATTTTATTTTTTAACGAATGCAAGAAACATTTATGTAAACTAATACATTTGCAGACCAAATAATTATTAAATTATGTATTTCAGGATTATCTAACTTCATAAAAATACTTTGAGAAGAGCTACCAACAGATTTTAACAGTGTTACTTCTTTGCCCATTCATTTTTATTTTTTCTTCTCCAAATAACTCGTTAGGGATATTATTCAAGATAAAATGTATTTTCTTTATAATTTGCCCACTGCTGTATAGTTAAGATGTGCTGCCTCACTGAGATCTAGTGCTGATTATAAAGGTTCACAGTGAGCTTCATAGCTTCATTTGTGTCTTTATCCCCATACATTGTATCACCTCACATTAACCAGCTGTTATCAAATCTTGCAACTTTGTAACATCACTTTGAATACCATCCAGCCACTTCTCAGCACAAACATGACTTATATGAGGTGATACATATAAATATATATTAATCACTTTTATATAAATACTTGATGATGTATACATGTATCAAAACTCCATATTGTACCACTTAGATTTATGCAAATATTTGCCAAACAAAAATAAAAGTGTAGCTCTGGGGTCAACATAGCAAGTTTGCTGTTGCAGTGCTAGACTGTATAGTGTAAGGTAACACAATGTCTAATTATTTTAGACAGGTGTCAGTCTTTCCTATTTTTTAAAAACCCTTAGCAGAAATCATTCTAGATCATAATTAGTGCATCTGTCCATCCTGTTTTTCTTCTCTCCTTTTTTTAAAAAAGAAAAGTTACTAAGATTTTAAGCTTTTTCATTTTCCTTCATAGCTGAAAAAATGTTCTCATATTGTGAAAAAGCCCTTGTCCTGCTTGGTCATTCATTCATCTAACAACGTTTGAAGGCTTATGATATGCTAAATACTTCTAGGTGCTGGATTTAGATTTAGAAGAGTGTTCTTTTGAAACTCGAGGTTTACTACTGGAGGTTTATTGAGTAATATTCAGCCATCTATTAGAATAAATATTCTAGAACAATGTGTTCATAAGTACGCAGTTAAACAAAAAGGTACGTATACTGATTGTTGGGGCAGCTGTCACATAACTTGCTGGCCACTGCTGTGCATACTTCCAGTCTCTGCCACTAGGGAGGCCAAAGCAGGAGAATTGAGGATTCTAGGCTAGAATGGGCAACTTAGTGAGACCTTGTCTCAAAATGAAATTAAAAAAGGGATGTGGATATAGCTCGGTAGCAGAGTGCTCATGAAGCTCTGGGTTTGATCTTAGTACTGTATGCATATGTACATAGAAAAGTCATCTAACTTCCATGAAGATCTATTTAGCAATATTCATTGAAATGTAAAATGAACATTTTATTGAGGTGCTAGAGACTGAACCATGGGCCTCACACTTTTGGGAACTCTGGCACCGAGCTTTAAAAGGCACATATTTTCCATTGTGGAGTGTGACGTGATGTGTATATGTAATGCACCAAAGAAGATTTCAGTTAAAAAAAATGCACATATTCTGTGATCCTTCAGTTTCCTTTCTTGGATTTGCATGGAATAATATGCATTGTAGAATTATTTGAAAGAGTAAAAGTTTGTAAAAAATAAAAATACTCTTTGAGAGGAAAGCTACCAAATAAGATACATTTACCCAATGGAAGGTTTGTTTTTTTTTTTTTCCTTCTTTTTTTTTAGTTTTTTTGAGACAAGGTCTTGGAAAAGGTTCAAACTGGTCCTGAACTCAGCAAATCTCACCTGTCTGTGCCCAGCATTGTGGCATGTGATACTGATTGCTGGTGAGTTGGAGTCACCACACCAAGCATTGGATATGGTTAGTGGGGATTGAACACAGGACCTTGTAGTTGCAAGGCAGGTGCTGAAACCACTGAGCTAAATCCCCCAGCCATCTAATAGGGTATTATGTAGCTCTTACAAAGAATGAGGAAGGTCTGCAGGAACAGACACAACAGTGAATATACCAAGAGTAAACTCAAGTGGGGAAAAATGGATAAATTGTTACTTTTTATGTAATGAAATAAGGTTACATCCACATTCACATAGATTATCTTTGCCAGGGTATGCAAGGCTCTGTTAACAGTGGTTGCTTCTGGGGAGGAATGCAGGGCAATGCACTAATAGAAGTGAAGACTTAATTTTTATTGTGTATGTTTTGTGCCTTTTTGAATTTTTGTTAATAGTGGTACTACCTTTTCTGCAGGAAACATATTCCAAGGCTCTCACTGGATGCTTGAAACCTGGATAGCACTGGATATATGTATTGTTTTTTCCTATACAAATGTATGTACCTGTGATCTCTAAATTAGGGGTAGTAAGAGATTACAATAGTAACTAACAGTAATATTGGACAGTCAAAATAGTGTGTTGTAATAAAATTGCCAGTACCATTCCTCTTGTGCTGTGGGGCAGTTATGACATAAAGCCAGGGTTAATTGAACACAGATACTGTGATATTGTGACTGTTGATCTGATAAGCAACATGACTGCTTACTACCAGGTGAATATTGTATACAGAATGGATATGCTGGACAAAGGGGTGAGTCACAGTTAGGGAGAGCGGAACATAGTGGGGGGAGAGTTCATCACCTTACTCAGAACAGTATGAATTTAAAAACTCACAAATTATTTCTGAAAATTTCCACTCTGTTTATCAATTAAATTGTATAAAGTGAAACTTTGTATGATGGGCTACTATTGGACATGTGTTTATTACTCATTTTAAAAATAGTTTATTAGCAGGGCATGGTGGCACATACCTATAGTCCGAGCAGTGAGAAGGCAGAGGCAGGAAGATCACTACAACTTCAAGGCCAGCCTGAGCTATGTAATGAGTTCAAGGCCAGCCTGAACTACAAAGTGAAATCCTGTCTCAAAAATATGCTCTTTTTTTTTTTTTTAAAGTAAAATCATGTAAGTACAGGGTATGTGATCCTTAAATTAATTGCCATTGAAATGCATTATGTGGTAAGAAGAAGTGTGCCATTTAGGCTTACCACACACACAAAATAGTGCTAGTAAAAAAGAAATAATAAAAATAGTGCTAGCGATGGCACATTGTCATTAAAGTTTGTTCATATCATTGTTTATAGCTACATAGGTATTTCCAGTGCTTATTTACATATATACAATTTATCATATATAGTTAGAAGTATATATTTATGATTAGCTGTGTCATAGTACACTTATTATTAACTGAAAATAATGATATGAAAGGTGGAATAAGTGTAGAGATGATTAAAATGGAAAATGTTAGGAAGTGATAAACACTGAATGTGCATACAGGATGAATCATTGAGCAGTACACTTATGACGGCTCAGTTAGAAATCATGAAGTGGGTGGAGAAGAAACAGAGTGAGTCAGAAGCACTACTGTAGCCTCTGGGTTTCTTAACACACGTCCCCTAGCTAGGTACAGACCCATGGGTTGCTGGGGTTTTCTGGATTTGGAATTTTATGAGCAAATGGACGTGAGAGTGTCCTTTGATGTAGCAGAATTGCTGTGTTCTGGTGGGAGTAAGACTGGCTCCTGTGAGACAGAGTGGAGAGGGGAGGGAGTCTGACCCTGGGGAGGGTGGACACAAGGACGTTCTGCAGGAGCTGTTTCTGAATACGGAGTGAGTGAGCAGGGGCCTGACAGCATGCCAGAAGCACTAGGTAGAAGAGGAGGTGCAGGTGGCACGATGGATCTGGGCAGAGACTTGTGGGCAGACAGCATCTCCAAAGTGCCCTTGGTAGTTAAGTCCATCCTAACACGGCCACCCCCTTGCCATCTTGCACCACTGTTTATAAAGCTGACTGATGGGGTGTTTGGATTATCACCACTCCAGGAGCTTATTCTCTTTGTGGCCAGTGAAAGTAACCCCGTCTTTGTTCACTACAGAGGAGAAAGCAAGAGAACAAAGAAAACCTGTATTTGGTTATAGTATAGATGGAGTTGTGCTGCCTTCCAGCAGCATTACTCATTTCTTCTGAGCTCTGCGTCTTAGAAGAAACTTTCCCTCTATTTGGAATCACAGTTTGAGTGCTGCATGGAAACAACTTGAACTTTATGTTCTGTTTTATTAGATTTGAATTTATGTGAAGCACTTTTCTACCTCGTGGGCATATATTTTGCTCTTCATAGCACAGAATGCTGCAGCAGTGTTTTGTCCATCAGAGGCTCTCAGAAAGCTTCATGAATGTTTAAGTGCTTAATCGCTGCAGTATTCTGAGTAGGTGGCAGGTAGGAAAGTGATGTATTTTCCCATATTCTGTATATTAGCACATTTTGATTGTTCTTGTCTCTAAGGAGAAAGCTTTTCCTTTGGAGCCGAAATGTTCTATGCTTTGAATCCAGTCAGAGACAAATTATTCTGGAAAGCTTGAACTAAACCTGGTCTGATGCTTCTGAGTTATGAGAGAGGGATTGAAATAAACTTTTTCAGCTAAAAATAATTTTGCTTGTGAGTTACCAAAAATGGCTGACTAGAAATGCTTTTAAGATACTTGTCTAAGCTACTATAAGCTGAAGGTCAAGAAAAAGTTTAGAACGCATTTTGAGAAATGTTTGGCCTATTTTGCTAAAGCTTTTGCTAAGCTGCTTGTTCCTTAATTACTTGAGACAAAAGCTGGTAAAAGTACCATGCCTTAGGTTTAGAAGGGTCCTGTCGCCCTCAATTCAATAGGCCAACTTTATCTGATCAAGAAATGCCCACCAGACTGGTAAAGCATGCCCCTGCATGTGCATTGGGTGGGTCACAGAGGCATGACCTTTGGTGCTGTATATGATCCCTTGCCCCATTGTCTGGCCCTGTTCGGCTCTGCTTCCCGACCATGATGAAGTAAGCAGCTTTGCTCTGCAACACCCTTCCACCATAATGTTTCTGTGCTGGAGCCAGCCACCCGTGGACTGAATCCTTTGTGACCCTGAGCCAAATTAGACTATCTTTTTAAGTTGTGAGTATCTGGTATTGTGCTCCAGTGATGGGAAAGCTGAGTAGTACAAGGAGAGCCGAGTGAGTCTTCAAATGAAGCATGGGTGCTGCCTTCCTTTTCTGACTATTAACTTGTACCGGTGAGAGGCACTAAAGTTAGCCAAAAATGGGATGCTTAATCTAAAACTATTGACTATAGCAGTTAATTATTAAAGGCTGTATCTCTTATTACTGAGCAGCTTTTTACTCTGAGGGACTATTGCCCCATTGCAGGTGATGGGTGTTTAGTATGTGGAATTTCCATCAGTGCTGTCATCTGCTAAGTACTTCGGCATTTCATTGGACTGTGGAGTTGAAGATGACATTTATTTATTTGGGGTTTCTTTTGAGATGAGGTCTCATTATGAGGTTTAGACTGCCTTCAAACTTGTGGTAATCCTCCTGCCTCAGCCTCCTATGTGCTGGGATTATAGGCATGAGCCACCACACACGGCCCTGAATCACTTACATTTATAGGCAGCACTTTTTATTTGCAATATGATCAGCTATTGCATTGGAGTTTCTGTCTACATTTCTTTCTAAACCTTAGTGTGCATTAATGATTATCTGGAAGGTCTATCACAGCAGTCTTTGTCACCGGTTGATAGTAACTGGAATTTAAGAGAGGTCTGCTGTCTTTCCTTGGGGTTACTTGGGGTTGTAGAGTGAAATTATGAACTAGAATGAAAAATCAGAGCTATATTTCCTCATAAAAATTATTCTTTTAACATAACTGATGTTAAGCCATGGCATTTTTCCTTTCTAAATTTAACATTTATTGCATACCTAATAAATATAAGGTTATGAAAACTGAAGCTGAATGTGTTTTGGAGAAATACAGCAGTTCTTTAGTTAAAGAAAATGGTTGCTGCTGCAGTGGTGTTGACACTTCAAGATGGAGAAGTGTTAGAAGTAGCTATTCCTCCTATGTAATAAGGATTCATGAGGGAGTAGAATAAAAGTTTTAGTTGGGTCCCACCTTGGTCTAAGGTGGTTCTAGTGGTCTGTGTGTGAAGTCAAGTATTATCCAGGACAAGGAATTAGTATACTGGGATAAGTAAGTACAGGCAGAATAAAGGTATAGAAGAAGAAAAGGACAGGAGCCTGTGATATGAGTCTGAGATGATTACTTTAAAAGAGTTATTACAATTGTGATGTCCAAGGATCTGGAGGATGATTTTGGTGGAATAGGACCATCTGGAGTTGAAGAACTCAGGGCTAGATTTTGGATGTGTTGTAAATATGAGTGTTGAAGTAAGTATATACTAAGTGTTGAAATCACTGGGCAAGTTGAAAGTCATGTAGATAGGAGCTGGAGAGGATGATAAGCATTGACAAGGGCAGGAGTTGATTGACAATTTTCATTATTGGGGAAATGCTCCCAACATGTAGAGGGAACATTTTCTAATACACAGTTCCATTGTCAAGTGAAGAATTACCCAGCCTAAAATGCCAGTAGTACTGAGATTGAGAAATCTTAAGTCAACTTTAAATATGACAATAATGTGTTGAGTATTATTGCATCTCTCCTCCACTCTGCTTTGTAGAGTTGTACATGTCCATTCTTTTCTTTCATTTAGTAAAATTAAGGAGCTCCATGTTCTTGTCTGACACAGTGCTAGATAGGAATTAAGATGAAGATTAACTAGGTAGCACTTCTTAGTGCTTATATTTAACTGCATATTAACATGTGAATGTATTCTAACAAATAAAACACAAGATATTTGAACATTAAGCCGGTGGCCAAATTGAAATCCATCTCTAAACTGTTCTTCTCCTAGAGGTGTCCATTAGTATCGGTTTGTTTTGAGTGGATAAAAACTTGAAGGTTGTCTCTCTACATCCTGTTTGTTTGCTGTGGGACAAAATACCCAAAGCTCCCAGTTAAAGGAAGAGAAGTGTGTTTTGGCTTCTGATTTCAGAGGGCTGAGTCTCTGCATGGTTGGATGCCTCCCAGGCAGACATGGCTTTATGGAAGGGGATTGAAGAATAAAGCTGCTCAACCCAGGGCAGCAGGAAGTAGAACCAGAGAAGAGCGAGGGGCAAGAATAGCCTATTTTTGGTCATGTCCCAGAGGTCTATCTCCTCTAACCAGGCCCCATCTCTGTGGAGCACGTTTAAATATGAACTCGTCAGTGGATCAGTGCTCTGATGTGTATAGAGCTGCCAAGATCCAGTTACCTTCCACAACCCCAATCCCTGAACACATGAGGCTTTGGGGGACATTTTAGATCCAAACCATAACACCTTCTCTTATATGGCATGCTGAGAAAGAAGTTTAATTTTGGAAGTCTCTCCTAGGCTGCAAGTTTTTAAGACCAGGTATTTTTTTTCTTTTTGACTTATAATGTATAGTTGTCACTCAGTAAATCTGATGAATGACAAAGTGAATCTGTAGAGAGCCAGTGGTAAGCAGGAAGAACACCAACCTGTAGTAATAGCCTTTAGGCTTTGGAAATATGTGAGGTATATTTATGGGGAAAATGAGTTAATGTCAGAGTATGAAGGAGGTACTAAAACGAGAAGAAAAATGTGAAGCTGTTGGGATGTAGAAGAGGTGCCAGTGGGCTCAACTGATAGGCTGGTAGAAATTGATAGGGGCTGAAGAGGAATGGGAATCTTCATTTATAGGATTCAAGGAATAAAAGAAACTGGGCATGGTGGTGCAAGCCTGTAAATCAATGACTTGTTTGTGTCCATTAAACACATAATATTAAATGATATTAAATAACATAATATTACACAAATGAGTTCATGACAAAAGAAATGCAAATGACTTGTATAGATAAAGACACATTTTTTTAAAAGCCATGATGTGTTGAAACATTTCATGTTACAAGATGTTTAGATTATCTCCAGTCTTATATTCTGACAAACAACACTGTTTCTGCTCCTGTGCACATAGCATAGGATATGTACACAAGGACAGGATCTGAAGTGGAATTGCTGTGATACTAAGAGTCTATACATTTAAACTTTTGTTTGGCATTACAGGCCTAGTGGAAAAACAAAGGCAGACAGCGGGAGGTTAGTATTGAGATGGGGAGAAACCTGAGGATAGTATTTTTTATCCTAAGACAGAAGTTGAGAAACATTTTGGTAACTTTGTTCATTCATAAACCAACCCCTATCTCTTTTCCTCATTTTGTTTTTCCTTTTGTTATTTCATTTCTCTATGACTTCCTTTCTTTTTTCCTTAAAATTAAATATAAGGGTTATATATGAAAACAAATGCTCAAAATGCTCAGATTATATGATTTTTCTTGTCTTGGGTGAAAACTTAAAAAAATACTTTAAGAAATAAAACCAGAAAAGAAACGTGAAAAAATGTTCAGCATCACTGATCATTTGAGAGATGCAGATGAAAACAAGTCTGAGATTCCATTTTACTCTAGAAGGATTAGCTTCTATCAAGAAATCAATCAAAAAAAAGAAAAATCAACCAATAGCAAATGTTGGTGGGGCTGTGGAGAGAAAGGAACCCTTTTCCACTGTTGGTAGAAATGTGGAGTGGTGTAACCACTATGGAAATCAGTGTGGAGATTCCTCAAGTAACAAGGATTAGAGAGCTCTTTTGACTGCTATTTCCCTGTGTGGTATGAAGAATTAAAAAACAACATACCACAACAACATACGTGCAGCCATGTTTATAGCAGCACAGTTTGTAATAGCTAAATTTTTGAAACAGCCCAAATGCCCGTCAACTAGAGAGACTAGATAAAGGGAATGTGTTTTTAAAATAATATAGAGTATTAGCCATGAAGAATGATAAATTAGAGGCATTTAGAGCTAAATGGATGCACATTGAGGCTATACTCATAAGTGAAATAAAAAGGACACAGATGTGTAAGTACCATCTCGTTTCTCTAGTGTGAGAAACTAAAGGTGTAAATGAAGTCCAGAATGTATGGTAGGTATTGTGAAATAGGAAGAAAATGCTCAAAGGGAAAGGGGAAGTGGATAAGGGGAGGGGAAAACAAAAAAAAGGAAAGAAAATTTGATGGTAAAAAGGAAAAAAATGGAAATAAAGCTTATGTATATTTGAGGGGGTTGAAAGGAAGTCAGAGAAATGGGAAAAATAAGGATCAAGATATATCATGTACAGGTACAAATTTTCAGTGAGGAATGTGATCATAATGATTCCTAAAATGTACCAATAAACTCGATCTATTGAAAAACAGAAAAGGAAAAACATCTTGTGTGACTTCCACGTGCACGTTTGAGTTGAATGTTCCCTGACCTCTCAGCTGCTGGTGTTTCTGCTCGTAAACCCCTTGCCACATTTTCAGCCTCACAGACCCTTCCAGAGCTGGCCTGGAATGTTCTCATTTGTTGGATTCCTCAAGATGCCCTTGAAAACAGATGACTCGACTTAATTATAAAATCATTAACTGGTTACCATGGCAATGACTGTCACTGGCTAATTGGAAAGAAAATTTCTGTGGTTATCAGAAATACATACCAACAGGAGAACTGGATAAAAGTTCAGATGGCTTTGCTGTGTAGCTGTATTATTGTCAGAAGAGGACCCAGAGACCCCAAGATACCATCTTCTTATGAAATGTGGCCAGAAGCTTTCTCCTTCCCCACACTGCTGGAGGGCCCTCATTTTGTGCATTTTAAATGCAGTCTCTCTAATCCACCAACTCCATCCCTGCAGATGGTTATGTGAAGCATAGCCTGCCCAGGAGATATTAGTTCTCCTTTGTGCTAGGTAGTTTGAGCAAGAGACATACATCCAGGAGGTGTTCTGTAAGCCCCTCCCCCCATTTTTTCTTTTTTCTGGTACCAGGGATCGAGGATCAAACCCAGGAGCTTATCAGACAGGCCCAGTGCCGCTGTACCACCTCCTTGGCCCTTAGAACTTTTGATTTAGTTGGTGGATAATATAGAAACCCATCTAAAATTAAATGGCAGCTTTAAGTTAATAGTGCTAATGTGGTATAGGATCATACCTTGAAATTTTGTCGGCAAGAAAGCTAAGACTGTATTTAATATAAAATTATGCCAGAATCTGTATAAAATTCTAAATTTGGAATATACTTGGAAAGAAGAAAATAAAAAATAGAAGTAAAAGATGCAGAATGTTATTTAAACAGATTAAAATGTTTTTATTATTTTGAAGTTCTTTTTAATGAAGTTACCATTAAATACTTTAATCTTAAATTTGGACAGCCTTGGGAAACCTCTGTGGCTCTGGAAGGAGATGTTTCCTCTGCACCCCTTCCCATTTCAGTTCTGTCCACTAGGGGATCTCTGGTGGCTCACTTTTAAAATTACTGTAGTTTAGAAGGCCATACAAAGTGATGTAACAGTGAATAATACTTGTGGGATAAATACATTCTGCAATTAAGAGCACACAGGAAAAGGAAATGTTGAGAGAGACTTTGAATCCTTTCTTTTTTCTTAGGTTTTTTGAGACAGGGTCTCGCTTTGTAGTTCAGGCTGGCGCTGAGCTCAGCCTCCAACTCACATCACAGCAATCCTCCTGCCTCTGCCTCCCGAGTGCTGGGATTACCGGCACTATGGTATGTGGTACTGGTTGCTGCTGGGCGTGAGTCTCCATACCCAGTATTGTATGTGGTTACCTGGGATTGAACCCGGGTCCCTGTGCTTGCAAGACAGATGCCAGAACCACTGAGCTAAATCCCGGCCCTGGGTCTTTGATACTACTTTAGGAATGGTTCACTGATGGGAGGGGGCAGCAGGAGAGTAAAAGGGGCTTTTTGTTCTCATTTTTTCACTTGTTTTTGTGGTGTTAAGAATGGAATGGAGGGTCTTGAGTCTGCCACTGAGCAAGTCTAACTAACCCTTCACTGGTTTTTAAGAATCCCTTTAGACTTCTGAAGGTGATAGTGCTTTGTTCATGGATGGTTTGGTTGATGAATTTGGAGGATATGTACTGATTCTACTGTGTAAATGTCTAGTGTGCAAAGCAAATTCCTTTCTAGAGTTTTTTTACTTAATCAACAAATTGCTAGTAACGTTATTATCAAATAAGGGACCAGAAAGGAACTTCTCATTTCCTGGGGCTGTATCTCTGTGGACTCATATTTCTTGGTGATTTTTTTTCCTGTTCAGAGTTTTATTCAAGTCTGACGTATTTTGCTTTTACAGCTACTTTTAAAAGCTTTATCAGCGTATATATCTTTACTATATAACATACATACATGCACAATGGGAAATGGGTACATATACATAGAACATCTTAATCCCTTTTACTTCCTTTTCCTCTCTTTTCCTTCTTGTCTTCTCCATCCCTAGATTCCCTTTTCATCTCTACAAAGTCTGTCTCTTTGTTTGCTAACATCTTGTCTTTTATTTTACTCTTTAAATTATTTTATACTTTGAGTTTCTCAAATAAGAGAAACCATATAGGGCCGGGGAGTTAGCTCAGTGGTTCCGGCGCCTGTCTTGCAAGCATAAGGACCTGGGTTCGATTCCCCGGTAACCACATAACAATACTGGGTGTGGAGACTCACGCCCAGCAGCAACCAGTACCACATACCACAGTGCCGGGCGTGGTGGCTCACGCCTGTCATCCCAGCACTCGGGAGGCAGAGGCAGGAGGATTGTGATGTGAGTTTGAGGCTGAGCTCAGGGCCAGCCTGAACCACAAAGCGAGACC
>PVIR01041254.1:0-12857 GCA_004026965.1 Petromus typicus
AAAAAATCAAACAGAAGCAAGCTGAGAACACTGCTCCATGGCAGAGTGTGCAATCACTTACAGTGTGCGAGGCTCTGGGCTCAGTCTCCAGCACCGCAAAAAGTCAACACAAAACAAAATCAGAAGCCCCCAGTGGCTGTCTTCCGAGATCTCCTGAGTTCTTTTCTTCTGCACTTTGTTTTTTTTTTAGGTTTTTTGAGACAGGGTCTCGCTTTGTGGTTCAGGCTGGCTCTGAGCTCAGCCTCAAACTCACATCACAATCCTCCTGCCTCTGCCTCCCGAGTGCTGGGATTACAGGCGTGAGCCACCACGCCCGGCACTGTGGTATGTGGTACTGGTTGCTGCTGGGTGTGAGTCTCCACACCCAGTATTGACTCTCCGGCCCCTTCGTCTGCACTTTGGTCCCGAGCCTTTCTTCCCTCATCTGTGTTTGGGCCCCTGTGCCATCCATCGGGAATGGATTCCTGGCAGCGCCACTGTGGACGTGCCCAGGAAAAGAGCCTGTGCCCTTACCTTCCCAAGACACCAGGGACAGGTATGCTGCTCATGAGCCTCAGGCCGCCACACACTACTGGCTCCTGACCCTTGGGCTTGCCAGGGGACAACTTCGGGCTGCTTTGTGGTCCAGTCCTTCTGCTGCCTAAATGCTGATGACGTGAAGGTCTCACAGCTGAGGATGGAGGGCGGTGTGTTGTCCTCCACTTGGGGCATTGTGAGAATAGCCCATCCTGTAGCTTGGAGCTAAATGCTCTCCACAGGTTTTCGATTCTTCTTCCAGTGTCTCTCTGTCTCTCCATCTCTGTCTCTCTCTTTTTCCTTTTGAGAGGGATCTTGCTTTGCAGTTCAGGCTGGCTTTGAACTCACTACGTAGCCCAAGTGAGCCTCGAACTTGGAATCCTGACTCAGCTTCCCATTTGCTGGAATCACAGGCATTCACCACCATAGCCATTTTGAGGATTCAGAACTGATGTTCCCACTGCTGCTGCCATCTTTCCAGAGTGCTCTTTTTATAAAAGCCAAATTGTGCTGTTTCTATATTGAAAATACCTAAACTGCCTCCCCGTTTCACTGGCAGTGAAAACCAACATCCTTTAAAGGGCTCCTGGATCGCAGCGAGGCCAGAGCCTACTCAGCACCACCACTCACCTGCCCTTCCCTCTGTCACCTGCCAGCAGGCTCCCTCATGTGACCCCTTCTGTCCTGACCCGAGGAGCAGCCCCCCCCCCACCGGCACCTCAGGCCCGGCTCCAGCCTTTCCATATCTTGACTGTGCTTCTCCTGATGGGAGTATGGCTCAGCCAACACTTGCTTCCTCTGCTTGTATCTTCTTCTCCTCAGTGTCATCCAGTCTGCCCATCCCAACGCTGCCACCCACACAGCACATCCCCTTTACCTGAGCAGTTTTCCCTTTTCCCCTCCTAACATGCTCAACATTTTCCTTGTTTTGCTTATTTTAAACTCAGTCATTCCCTGATAGAAAGTACCACAATGTGGGCCAGGGATTTAGCTCAGTGGTTCCGGTGCCTGTCTTGCAAGCGCAAGGACCCAGGTTCGATCCCCGGTAGCCACATACCATACTGGGTGTGGAGACTCACCCCAGCAGCAACCAGTACCACACACCACAGTGCCGGGCATGGTGGCTCACACTTGTAATCCCAGCACTCAGGAGGCAGAGGCAGGAGGATTGCTGTGATGTGAGTTGGAGGCTGAG
The DNA here is from genome assembly GCA_004026965.1 of Petromus typicus. Classification (NCBI taxonomy): domain Eukaryota; kingdom Metazoa; phylum Chordata; class Mammalia; order Rodentia; family Petromuridae; genus Petromus; species Petromus typicus. Next base: position 1,712 of record PVIR01041254.1, read on the forward strand.
CTCAGGCCCAGCCTGAACCACAAAGTGAGACCCTGTCTCAAAAAAAAAAAGAAAGCACCACAATGAAGACAGAGACATTAAGTTTGTTTTGGTCCCTGTGTGTTCTCAAGCACACCAAGGGCCAACTGCCAGGGGTAGCTGTTTAAAAACAGGGATGGGGCTGGGGATTTAGCTCAGTGGTTCTGGCTCCTGCCTTGGGAGCGTGAGGTCCCTAGTTCAATCCCCGGTAACCACATACAGCAGTGCTAAGCATGGAGACTCGAGCCCACCGGCAGTCAGTACCACATACCACAGTGCCAAGCATGGTGGCTTATGCCTGTAATCCCAGCACTCGGGAGGCAGAGGCAGGAGGATTGCTGTGAGTTCAAGGCTTGCCTCGGCTACATAGCCAGCTCAGGGCCAGCCTGAACTACAAAGTGAGACCTTATCTCAAAAAACAAAACACCAAATACAGTGATGGCTAATGTCCATATGCACGTGCAGTGTGCCATGAGCTGGGCCCTGAGGAACTCGCTTGGATTTATGTCACCACCATCCCTGCCCAGAACCCTACGAGGTTATGGACCAGCCCTAGATATGAATGGGCTCAGCACCTGGGAGGGGCTGGCTGTGTTGGTGCAGAGGGCGGAGTGTAGAATCGTTCTTTCTAAGACTTCTGGGTTCAGCTCAAGCCAAAAAGACCACCCGCCCTGCTCTTTCTAGTGCTTCAGCCCCTCTGCTCCTCGCTCACTTTTTGCAGAGCCTGGGGGTGCTGAAGGGAAGAGGGGAGTGCTGTCCTCTGGCCCCTGCAAGCCTGGGGCGGTAGGTGTGTGAAGTAAGGGAGGCTGAACCAGAGTTTGCTCTGTCCTTGCCCTTTGATTACTGCTTACCTGGGGTGCCCTGCTCAGCCTCTGGGAGCAGACACCAGTGTCTGCGTGCAGTCTGGACTGTCCAGCAGGGCCAGGCTGGGCAGCCTCACTTTCTGAGCAAACCAAGCAAGTTTCAGCTGTTTGCCTGCCACCCTGCTACCTCCTGCCAGCCTGTGGGACAAGCCATCCTCACAAGCAGGCTGTCTTAAGAGGGGCCTGTGCTAAACATTTCCTCCTAAATCCTAACTGGTCCTGGAAAATGCTTCCTGACCTTGGGTGCTTGTAGGATTATTGTCTAATTAGAAGTTTGCAAGCCCACTGCCTGAGCTAGAAAAATAAGATAAAGGCAAAATTTCTGTAAGCTTAAGGTTTTTATCTCCTTCCCCCACCGATTTACTTATTTTGAAACAGGTTCTTTCTTTGTAGTTCAGGCTGGCCCTGAGCTCATTATGTAACTCAGGCAAGCCTGGAAGTCACAGCAATCCTCCTGCCTCTGCCTCCTGAGTGCTGGGATTACAGGCATGAGCCACCACGCCCAGCACTGTGGTACTGATTGCTGGTGGGCTCGAGTCTCCATGCTTAGCATCGATGTATGTGGTTACCGGGGATTGAACCCAGGTCTTTGCACTTGCAAGGCAGGCTCTGGAACCACTGAGCTAAATCCCCAGTCCCTACCAATTTATTTTTATTAAAGTAGAAATTACAAACACAGCAACCAAGATTAGTTCTTGCCTTCTCTTTGTGGTGTCATTGAGGGAGGGTCTGTAGTGGTACTTTGAGGATTGAACCCAGGGAGTACTGAGTTATATCTCCATTTTCAGCATTATGTGTGTATGTGTTAGTGTCTTGTTAAATCGCTCAGTCTAGACTCCATCTTGCAATCCTCCTCTCTCAGCTTCCCAAGTAGCTGGGATTATAAGGTGTACACCACTATTGTAGGGGAAAAGGTAGCTGCTTACCAGTTATGCAGAACTCCTGAGTTTCCTTATCACCAGTTCACAGGATGTTCCTGGGCATCTTGTTAAGTTTTGTGTTATTGAATCTTGCAAATGAGATTGGTAAACAAACACTGGGATAGGAATCAGGAAGAACTGCTAGGCCTGTCCCAGGAAATGCCCCAGGCCACCTCTTCTGTTTTTACCCCTATGCATTGCTACTTTGTATTGGCTCCATAATAAAAGAGCTGTTGGAAGACAGCTGGGTGGTTCAGTCCTCTGAGGCTGTTCTCCCTGCTGGATCTCATTCCTGAGTGCCTCGTTTCCTTCTGTGACCCCGGACATAGATCGCACTTACACCGACACACTATGTCTTTTCGTGTGTGTGTGTGTAGCCAGAGATCTAACTCAGAACCCTGCACTTGCAAAGCAAGCAGCAGCACCACTGAGCTACATCACCAGCCCCCATCATGTCTTACAAGAAGCATATTTTGAAGCCCTTATTTTCTTTTTTTTTTCTTTCTTATTCCCAGATAGTAGATGGATTTTACTTGAACAATCAGAATGAATAGGTTCTATTTCCCACTAGGAGAAAGAAGCCCAAAGATTCCTGAAGCCCTGAGGATCTGAAATTCAGATCATCTCCCAAAGTTTCTAGGGTTTTCCTGAGGTTTTTATTTTTATTTATTTATTTATTTATTTTTGAGACAGGGTCTTGCTTTGTGGTTCAGGCTGGCCCTGAGCTCAGCCTCAAACTCACATCACAGCAATCCTCCTGCCTCTGCCTCCCGAGTGCTGGGATTACAGGCGTGAGCCACCACACCCAGCACTGTGGTATGTGGTACTGATTACTGCTAGGCGTGAATCTCCACACCCAGTATTGTATGTGGTTACCAGGGATTGAACCCGGGTCCTTGCGCTTACAAAACAGGCACCGGAACCACTGAGCTATAATCCCCGGCCCCAGGGTTTTCCTAAAGTAGATTCAATACTTAGTGGGGTTTTTTTTAGGTTTTTTTGAGACAGGGTCTCAATTTGTCGTTCAGGCTGGCCCTGAGCTCAGCCTCCAACTCACATCACAGCAATCCTCCTGCCTCTGCCTCCCGAGGGCTGGGATTACAGGCGTGAGCCACCACGCCCGGCACTGTGGTATGTGGTACCGGTTGCCGCTGGGCGTGAGTCTCCACACCCAGTATTATGTGGTTACCGGGGATCGAACCCGGGCCCTTTCACTTGCAAGACAGGTGCCAGAACCACTGAGCTATATCCCCGGCCCATAAAATCAGTTTTTAAAAACAGTCTGTGCAGGGCCGGGGAGTTAGCTCAGTGGTTCCGGTGCCTGTCTTGCAAGCGCAAGGGCCTTGGGTTTGATCCCCGGTAACCACATACCATACTGGGTGTGGAGACTCACGCCCAGCAGCAACCAGTACCACATACCACAGTGCCGGGCGTGGTGGCTCACGCCTGTAATCCCAGCACTCGGGAGGCAGAGGCAGGAGGATTGCTGTGATGTGAGTTGGAGGCTGAGCTCAGGGCCAGCCTGAACTACAAAACAAGACCCTGTCTCAAAAAACCTAAAAAAAAAAAAAAAAGAAAAAGAAAAACACTACAAAAAACATTGCTTTCGGGCTCACTGCAAGAGCACGGACGGCCTGGCATGGTTCTGAGATTCCCTGTACTCGCCCGGCCCTACCTTCTCCTGGTGGCTCCACCTGCCCTGCTGCCTGCTGCACTGCTTATGCCTTGCCTAATGTCAGAGCTGTGACAGGAAGGATAAGAGGAAATGAGGTTGAAGGACACCAAGAGTTCTTACTACTCCAAGTGACCTTCCTAGGAGGTCCCTGCTTTGCTGGGAACAAAAGCACTCTGAAGGAAAGAAGTCAGGGATTCACTCCTGTGGAGAGGAAATCTCGAACACATCAAGGTTTGCTTCCCAATAGGAAAATGAAGTCCGAGCAGATATTTTACTCCACAGTGGAGCCTTCTTTGCAATTCCCTGGTATGACAGAGTAGAATGACACAGACGAATGGCAGATGTTTAGAAATCAGAGATCTAAGCTGTATTTAACTTGGTCACTTCTTAGTTGGATAAACTTGGGAAAGTAACTCAAAATCTCTGAGGACAAACTAACTCAGGAGAGAAGTAGCTCTAAGAATACCTACTTTAGGGTCGGGGATTTAGCTCAGTGGTTCTGGTGCCTGCCTTGGAAGCACAAATTCCCAGGTTCATACCCCGGTAACCACATACAATACTGGGCATGGTGACTCACGCCCACCAGCAATCAGTACCACATACCACAACACAAGGTGTGGTGGCTCATGCCTGCAATCTCAGGAGGCAGAGGCAGGAAGATGGCTGAGTTCTAAACTGAGTTCAGGACCAGCCTGAACTACAAAGTTGAGACCTTATCTCTGTTCAAGAAGGAAGGATGAGAAAGCCTGACTTTGCCTTGCAGGCAAGAGAGCTAGGTGAGATTTTTCAGCATCAAGCAGTGTTTTTATTCTAGGCTGGCAAAATTTTGTTCTCCTTTTCCTTGTGCATAAAAAAAGAAAAAGGTCGTTTCTCAAAAAAAAAAGGACAAAAATGACTCCTATGGGCCTGGGATTTAGCTCAGTGGTTCCAAAGCTTGCCTTGCAAGCACAAGGGCCGAGTTTCGATCCCTGGTAACCACATACAACAATGCCAAGTGTGGAGACTCACACCCACCAGCAAATCAGAACCACATACCACAATGTGTCAGGTGTGGTGGCTCACACCTGTAATCCCAGAACTTGAGAGGAAGAGGCAGGAGGACTGCTGTGAGTTTGAGGTTGAGTTCAGGACCAGCTGGAACTATAAAGTGAGACCCTGTCTCAAAAAAAGAAAGAAAGAAAAGTAGAATGTGGATACAAATTCTTCGTAGCTACCACTGTTCCAACTTCACAAAGCCAACTTGGAGACATTTAATGGAAATGGAGGCCGGCTTAATACACAAAATCTGACTTATCAAAAATAAAAGATAAGAGTACATGAGATAAGTCATGGCTAAGAAATATCAACCAAGGTCATTGGCTGGAAGAGGAAACAACACCTTCATTCTTCCTCCTTGTGCTGTGCCCTTGATCCTGAAACCTTGTTTAAACTCGTGAATAAAGCTTCTTGGTTAAAGAAATAAGTAACTGACTGTGGACTAGAAAATGAAACAGAAGCATGATTTGCTCTGACTATTCTTCTGGGTTGGAAATTAAGTGTAAGACTGTGAGAGATTCATCTTTTTTCTCCTTCTCTAAGTCTGCGGCAGTAGTCCTCGAGGTGTGAGGACTCCTTTCCAGGGAAGGATTTGGCAATGTCTGCAGACATTTTTGCTGGAGAAGTGGAGGCGGAGTGGGGGTGGTGCTCCGGGCCAGGTTCATCCATACTGATCCCCAGGGAGGCCTGGACGCCAGGAGGTTGGGTGTGTTGCAAAAGATCAGCAAAGGAAAGAGAACAGTCAGGATTCGTAAAAGCTGCTCTTTCTTGATCCTGAAAATATGAAGAGATTGCTATAGGGAGGTTCTCCAAACCAGAGCTTCTAGGGCAGGTAGAAAAGGGGAGAGAGACAGGGGCTGCCACCAACTCCCAAAGCCCAGTCTTTCTAGGCTACTTAGGTTCTGTCTGCTCCGTTAAGACTTTATGACATCTAAATTAACACTATCATTTTCTCCCTTTCTCCCTTTCTCTCTCTTTCTCCCTCCCTCTCTCTTTCTCTGTCGCTTTTGTTCATTTATTTATTTGGAACAAGTTCTCACTAGTCTGGCCTGAAATCATTATGCTGCCCAGAGTGACCTTGAACTCATAGTGATCCTCCTGTTCAGCCTCCCAAATGCTGATGTTGCAGGTGTGCACCACCATGTCTGGCACAAAATAGTAAAACAAAATATCCTATACAGATTGCTGTATACACATATATAACAATTCAAAGCAATGAAAAAACATTATATTACGGTTGGCCATAGTAGGCCAGCTTGGGCTACATAGTGAGTTTTAGCCCAGTCTGAACTACATAGTAAAACCCTGTCTCTAAAAAAAGTAAAATGTGGGTTGGGGAATTAGCTCAGTGGTTCTAGAACCTGCCTTGCAAGTGCATAGTCCCAATTTTGATCTCCAGTAACCAACCACATACAGTAATGCTAGACATGGAGACTCATGCCCACCATCAATCAGTGCCATACACCACAGTGCTGGGTGTGGTGGCTTACACCTGTAATCCCAGCACTCTAGAGGCATAGGCAGGAGGATTGCTGTGAGTTTGAGACTGGCCTGGGCTACATAGTGAGCTCAGGACAAGCCTGAACTACAAAGCAAGACCCTGTCTCAATAAAACAAAATGAAACAAACAAAAAATAAAAAAAACCCAAAAAACTCCAGAGCTTGGGATTTAGTTCAAGTGGTACCACACCTACCTTGCAAGCAAAATGGCCCGAGTTCAATCTATGGTACCACAGAAACAAAAAATAACAGAAAAGAATTATATTATGATTCTACCTAAGCACACATCAATGGAGGCCTGATAAAATAAATTATGATATAGATTATTATACCAGGGAGTCTGTTTACCCATTACATTAACAAAGAAAAATTGTATAATAGATGCATTAATGGAGTGATATTCTGTTGGAGATTTGCTTTAAAATACAACACAACTTTCAAAAGTAGCGTATAGCTCGGTGGTTCCGGTGCCTGTCTTGCAAGCGCAAGGACCCGGGTTCGATCCCCGGTAACCGCATACCATACTAGGTGTGGAGATTCACTCCCAGCAGCAACCAGTACCACATACCACAGTGCCGGGCGTGGTGGCTCACGCCTGTAATCCCAGCCCTTAGGAGGCAGAGGCAGGAGGATTGCTGTGATGTGAGTTTGAGGCTGAGCTCAAGGCCAGCCTGAACCACAAAACGAGACCCTGTCTCAAAAAACCTAAAAAAAAAAAAAAAAAAGCGTAACAGATTATTTTCTGAGACAAGTTCTCACTGTCAATTCAGGGCCAGTTTAGGCTGGCCCTGAGCTCACTGTGTGTCCCAGGCTAGCATAGTCCTCACAGCAATCCCCCTGCCTCTGCCTCCTGTGTGCTGGGATTACAGGTGTGAGCCACCACACCCAGCATTGTGATACCAGAATGAAATTTGTACACACACAATATATTTTGCTTCTTTTCCCCCATTCCTCTCCCTCTTCTCCTCCTTATTTAAAAAAAACTTTGCTTCCATTTTCCTTCTATTCTCCTTTTTCCTATACCTCCTTTCCTTTCCTCCTTTCTCTTCTGTCATTCCCCTTCTATTTTGACTTATTTTCTTCCCATGAATAACAATTGTGTTTTTTTTTCTGGTACTCAGGATTGAACTCATGACCTTGTGCTTATAAGGCATGCGTGGTGCTACTGAGCTAAATCCTCATCCCAATAATAGATTTTTAAATTGACAAATTCTTGCTAGTTGTTAAACTAGGTGGAGGTTATATACATGTTCATTTTCTTTTCTTTTTTCTTCTTTTTTTTTGTGGTACCAGAGATCAAACTAGAACCTTCTGCTTGCCAGGTAGGCAGCAGTGCCACTGAGCTATATCCCTGGGCTGACAGTTAATTTTCTTATATTGTATGCGATGTTTAAAATGATGAGTAATGGAAAGTAAAAATCTCATTCTGATAAACGTATTTTAATGTATGTCAGTACTTGAATAGGTGTTGGTTGTTGTCTACGTGAGGTTTTTCCGGCCGGAGAGGGTGAGGCGCAGAGTCAAGCACAGACCCTGGGGAATGTTTCTGGAACTTCCGATTTATTCAGGCTTACGTGTCACATATATAGCAAAAGGTCACAGGGCGGGGTGAAGGCTAGGAGGAAGGGAGGGTCTATAGGATTGACCTAGGGTTTTGCCCAACAAGAGAACTTTGTGAGTGGGTGGTCTATATGGCATTAGCTATGGGGGAAGGTGAGGCGATGGGTGAGAGACAAGAGGGGTGGGGCTACTAAGATGGCCGCTGACAAGGTTCAACATGTGGGAGCGAGTGTGTACAAGCCCCAAAGGGTCTCCGAATCTGCAGGGAGACGGAGTCTCAACCTTTAGGCTCAGGAGACAGGCACACGGTTCACTTGCCCTAGCCAGACTTGAAGCTGTCCCTTAAACAGGGAAATTCTAAAACAATAGCCACAAAATTAATTAAAATGATCACCTGGGATCTGGGTAAAGGAGTCAAGTAGTTGAAAAGATGGGGGATAAGCATAGGAGCAAGAGTTTTCAAGTGTATTTTCTCTAATTTTGTTTTTTCCACCTTATCATCTTTTTAAAATTGACATATATATAATTTTGTGTTTCCAAGGGGTACATTGTGATTTTTTGCCATGTGTAAACAATGCATAATGATCACATCAGGGTAATTAGCACTTCCACTACCTCAAATATTGTTTACTTCTTTGTGTGAGGAATGTAAAAAAAAATCTCTTCTAGCTTCCATAGCCATCTACTGTGCTGTAGAACACAGGGACTCAACACTCCTATTCAAACGGATTTTTGAATCTGTTCACCACCATTCTCTGTGCTCTCCTATCACCCTCTCCAGCCTCTAGTAATCACAGTTCTACTCTCTGCTTCTGTGGTGAGGTCAATGTTTTAAATTCCACGTAAATGAAAACATGTAATGTTTGGGGCTGGGGATTTAGCTCAGGGGTTGCAAGCACAAGGGCCCAGGTTCAATCCCCTGGTAATCACATACAATAATGGATTTATAGACTCATGCCCAGCAGCAATCAGTACCACATACCACAGTGCCGGGCGTGGTGGCTCACGCCTGTAATCCCAGCACTCGGGAGGCAGGGGCAGGAGGATTGCTGTTATGTGAGTTTGAGGCTGAGCTCAGGGCCAGCCTGAACTACAAAGTGAGATCCTGTCTCAAAAAAACAAAACAAAACAGAACAAAAATCCATGTAATGTTTGTCTTTATTTTACTTAATATAATGCCATCCAGTTCTACCCATATTGCTGGAAGTGATGGACAACATTCTTTTTCACTGCTGATCAGTATTTCGTTGTGCATGTATTCCAAATGTTCTTCACCTCTCCATCCACTGGTGAACACCTAGGTTATTTCCATATGTTGACTACTGTGAATACAGCTGGTGTAAACATGGGAGAGCAGACATACCTTTGTTGGTTTCCTCTCCTTTGGAATTATACATAGTATTTGTGAGAAGGAGACTAAGGCAAGACTGGCTGGGGAGGTAGGTGTAACTTGTTAATTACTACATCTAGGACACATGAGCAGAGGTGGATTTCTTTCAACAACTCAAGTTTTCCACAGAATGGTCTAGATCTGATGTCAGCCTGAGGAGTGGGTGACACGAAAGTACAGCCTGTGCTCTCTCTTACACAGTGGCCCAACTTCACATTGTAGGGTACTTCTTTTCTTATTTCTAATTGGCGCAAACTCACTCTCCAGAGTCTGTCTGTTTTCCCACCTTTAATAAAACTCTGCCACCATTTGTGCTTATCTTGACCAATTCTTTGCTCAGAACAAAAGAATCTAGAAACCACCTCTGGAAGGAGAGTCCCTAAACTCTGGTAACAAAGACGCCAAGGAATAATGTTAGAGGAAGATAACATTAGATTCAACAGAGTTTTCCAACACAGAAGACACTCTAAGTAGGCCTCACGATGTAGTGTACTGTACATGTAATCTCTAGAGAAAAATCTTGGTGAGGTGTGCAATTTGACAAATATTTATTGAGCTTAAATTGTAAGAGGCCAAAGTGTGAATCTGAGTGAAAGACAAGAAAAAACACATTCTGCGCCGGGGAGTTAGCTCAGTGGTTCCGGCGCCTGTCTTGCAAGCGCAAGGACCCGGGTTCGATTCCCCGGAAACCACATAACAATACTGGGTGTGGAGACTCACGCCCAGCAGCAACCAGTACCACATACCACAGTGCCGGGTGTGGTGGCTCACGCCTGTAATCCCAGCACTCAGGAGGCAGAGGCAGGAGGATTGTGACGTGAGTTGGAGGCTGAGCTCAGGGCCAGCCTGAACCACAAAGCGAGACTGTCTCAAAAAAAAAAAGAAAAGAAAAGAAAAAACACATTCTTAGATAAAGCTTTCCTCTGAGGGAAAAGGGAGGGCTTGAAAAATTTTAAATGTTCACATCCAAAAGCCTACACATTTTATTTTATGGTATCTACACATGCAGCAGAAGCATATGTACAAGGATAGTCTTTGAGCGATTATTTTGGAATAGCACAAGTTGGAAACCAGTGAAATACACAAGGAAAAGTCTGAAGGAAAAATGCTATATTGGTGACAAACATTCACTTCTACAGGGCAGGAACAGGCAATAGAAGGATAGGATTGTCAAGGGGGACAGTAGCTCTTTCCACAAAGTTTTGCTTTCTTACAAAGCAAGTGAATTTGTGTATCAAAATATAGTTGTGTTCAGTGATTAAAAGGAGAACAGAAGAGTCAAATGCTTGTGTGAAGAAATTCTGGTCTTGTGCATGAGGATGTTCAAATAAAATTCAGTATGATCTGTACAGAAATTGAATATTCATAGCTAACATTTATTCATTATTACGTACCATGGGTTATATATTTATGCAATCGGATAATCCTGAGCACAACCCTAGGAAGTAGGGACATTATTATCCCCACTTAATGACATGAAAAGTGAGGCTCTGCATGACCAGATCAAGTACACCAAGCCTGGGATTTGAACTGGTATGTTTCTGAATCACAAGTTGCAGGCTGTGGAGGGGGAGCATAGATGACGTACAGTGGTAGGGTCAGGACTCAGGGATATTTTTTAACCTGGTGGAAGGTTCTATGAGAAGAGCCCTGGTTACTACAGAAAGGGCAAATTTCTTTTTTTTTGAGACAGGGTCTTGCTTTGCGGTTCAGGCTGGCCCTGAGCTCAGCCTCCAACTCACATCACAGCAATCCTCCTGCCTCTGCCTCCCGAGTGCTGGGATTACAGGCGTGAGCCACCACGCCCGGCACTGTGGTATGTGGTATTGGTTGCTGCTGGGCGTGAGTCTCCACGCCCAGTATGGTATGTGGTTACCAGGGAATTGAACTGGGTCCTTGCGCTTGCAAGACAGGCACTGGAACCACTGAGCTAACTCCCTGGCTGGCAAATTTCTTACCAAGTATCCGTTTTCCCTTTCCCGAGAAAACCCTGACATTAAACGAAGTGGCAAAATTCCTACAACAAAATCCTCAGCCTCATTTGCCACCAGCAGACAAAACTCTGGCCAAGCAGATGCAGAAGCTACTTCCAGGAAAGCATGTTAAAGGGAAGGAGCAGTTGGCAAATGCCTCTGCCCTTCCCACGCATCCTTTTTTCTTGCCCAGAGTACAGGAGGATGCTGGG
>PVIR01041255.1:0-12848 GCA_004026965.1 Petromus typicus
ATAAATAAATAATGTTAATGCAAGAAAAAAAGAAAAACCAAGGAGAGTGAAAAGAAAAGCTCTGTTTTTGCTCAGTGTACAGAGAACTAGAGAGTGGTGCTCCTACTTTAACAACAAGAAAGTTGAACGATCTATAAAATCATCCTTTGAATTCTCCAGAAAATGGGTTTCACCATGTTTGATTAGCCTAAAATCTAAGGAAAGATCTAAGAAAATGGGATATGAAACCAATTCCCTGTGTGAATCCTGAGACTGAATACAGAGTACACGGAAGGACGCACGGCTGGCAAAAAGAGATGTGCTCCAGTGTAATGATGCCACACTGCAGCTGGCTGAGATCCGCAGGCACAGACCTCCCGAGAAAGCCTCCCCCTCCTCTGACTCCTACTTCTCCCCTAAAGGACCCATATAGCTTCTTTGTTTTTCTTTTCGGAAAGCACGATGTCTGGCAGGGTGGAGGAGACCAGAACTCGTGGAACTAGCATGAGCATTTCACCTTCTCAGTAATATTTTTATAGACATACTTGACACGTATTTGAGGAGTTTACAGCCACAAGCCTGGACCTCTTTGCTAAGGTTCTTTCTACTTTTCTCTTTCTCTGTCAGACTTTCTTTACAGCTCTTACTGTGTTTATACTGACCCTGTAAACTTTGTCTCTGCCCATCTTTTTGTCGGTGCATGTCTTGGCTGTGATATTTATATCCTCGCCATGGGGCTACATGGGGCTACCAGAGAATGTGGCGTCTCTCTAGGGGAAGTGAGGGCTGAGTCCTCACTTGGCTTGAAAGGATATTTTCAGAGATTTCGGTCATGCAGTGTCTACGCCTTCCCTTATTTCCTCATTAAACTTCTCAATCTAAAAAATTAAAACAGCCAGGCGTGGTGGCTAACACCTGTAATCCCAGCTCTCAGGAGGCAGAGGCAGGAGGATCGCTGAGTTCAAGGCTAGCCTGGGCCACACAATGTGTTCAGGGCTGGCCTGAACTACAAAATGAGATCCTGTCTCAAAAAACTAAAAAATAATAAAAAATTAAGACAAGCAACCAAATCAGACTCAGAGATGACCCAGATGTTGAAATTATCAGACAGAGAATTTAAAATGTGTTATGATAAAGATTCAAGTGTAAAAGATGAACAGTGTGTGTGAATGGGTAGGAAATTTCATTTTATTTATTTTTTAGTTGTTTTGATTATTAAATTTGAGTATTACATTTTATAATACTAAAATTTGGCAAAGATATCAAACTAAAAAAATTTGAAATATAGAATCCCAAAAGCCTACTAGATATAAGTTCACTAAATTTAGCTGTATTTTAGGAGGGAGTTATATGCCAAAGCCAATTAGGCTTTATCTTAGAAAGACCGTGAAACATTTTTAAAAGCATATTATTAATACTACTTGTGAATAATTCCAAGAAAAAATATTTAGTGATCTTAGTTATAGATGTCAAAATATATTTCATATTATTCATGTCTCTTTATTCATTGAATGTTTATTTAACAAATATTTGTGGAACACTAATTTCAGATGCTCTACTGGGTCCTGGACATCACATACTAAGAAAAAAATGCTTCTGCTCCTTGTTTCAGGTCATTTACATTACAGCTGAGATGATGATTGTCCTGATTGAGTAAGCATAACTGTAACCATAGCTGAGTAACCGTAAGAATAGGAAGGGCTGTGTTGAGGGAGTTAGAAGTGCTCAGGGGAGAGTCTACAAGGGCTCTTCTCTGAGCCTTGTGTGTTTAGGAGATTTATTGGAGGAAGTCTAGGAGTTGAAGAGTTTGGGATAGCTGAAATCATATGGGTAGGGAGCACAAGTTGAGTGCTAGAAGTTAGAGTAGGCTCAGAGAGAAAAGAGTTGACCATGTCATTTTGGCTCTTTTCAATGGTAGTAGAGAGACTGAGTTTTATTCTATGTGCAACGGACAATTCATTGAAAGATGTAGTGGCATGATACGTGTTTTCCATCTCAGAAAGTTCATTTGAGCAGCAGAATGAGAGTCTCAGCACTGACGACAGATGGTTAAAAGTTCACGTGACAATGGGAAGAAGGAAGGAATCGTGGTTTAAGGTAGTGGCGGCCAAAGAGGAAAAACAAGGCAGGCAGAGGGACGCTTCCGACCTGTGGAGTCTTGGTTTTGCTTGGCTACAGAGCAGGGAAGTCAGGGGAGGAGTCAAGAGTCCATTTGCTGGGTTCAGAGAATTCACAAAAGGCCCTCAGTGTCGTGTTAACATTTTTCTTAAAGTGATCAAAGTGATTTACTTAACACACACAGGTGCTTTTTAAAACTTAGATTACTTTTTACTGGTACATAAAAACAAATCATATACACAAATAAAATAGATAAGCTTTAAAAAATTCTACATATGATTAGGGACATGTGGTGCTTGTCTTTCTCATCACTTACCAGTTCCATCCATGTCACCAGGATTAGGGGACTGCATTCTCTTCACGGATAAATAATATTCCAATGTGTACATGTACCACATTCTCTTCGTCCATTCCTTCCATGATCTGGGCTGTTGTCAATAATACTGCAACGAATATGGGAGGGAGAGCAGATGCCTTTTCAACATGCTGACTGTATTTTCTTTGGATGTATACCAAGGAGTGGGACTGCAGGATCATATGGTAATTCTATTTTTACTTTTGTAGGCAGCATCCATAATGGGTGTGCTAATTTACACTCCCACCAACAGTGCAGGCACATTTATTCTTAGAATAAAATACCAAAACCATCCCTGTGATAATTAATATTATTAACATCATATTTAATGTTATATTGTAAGTGATAACTGCATAATCATTTAGGAAAATAAATAAAAGTAAGTTTTAGAACCCAGACGACTATTTAATTATCTGCAGACGATATGGCTATGAACCAAAAAGACCTAAGTGATTTAAGGGAAGTCAATCAGGAGAAATTACTAACATGTAAACCTTCACACTCTGAAACAAGTTCTATGAGCTTCAGCAGTTTCTCATTTTATCAGGAAAAACAAGGCATAAAATATAATTAAAATGGCTCTTTTCAAATTAATCTGAAAACAGGAAATACTTGAGAATAGATTTCAGAGTTCATCAGTATCAATATGGCAGAAAACATAAAACTTTTCTAAATAGACATATCAAATTCTTGAATGTGGAGACACTAATCCAAGTTAGTGTCTCTTTTCAAATTGACTTAGAAGCTTAATTGTTTTAAGAGAAGAAAAAGTTTTATTGAGAAATAACTTCTGCTTAAGAGAAACAGAAAGGGGCCTTTGAAGTGAGTTGGCCTTGGAAGTTTAATTTTACAGTTATACTAGATAGGGTGACAGCAGTCAAGAAAATTTTGAAATTGCAAAAAAGAAGAAATACGAATCAGAAGAAAGGCCAAAGCAGATGAGAGACAACAACTTTCTCAAACACAAAGAGCAACTAGACAGCAACCATTATTAACTCAATAAGGGGAGGAAGCTGCACTTCAGTCATGGTGGAAAAAAGTCTAAAGGCAGTGGGCAGCAGGACAAGGCTGAAACAAGTTCTGGAAGATGCCTCTGTCCTGAACTATGAGTCTCCCCAATACTCCACCATGGGAACATAGCCAGTTATTTAGCGACCCCGGTCAGAACACAATAGGATTATTTTTGGGGAAGTTGAGAAGGTGCCCAAAGTCAGTGACATTTGGGCTCCATTTCTAACAAAGCATATTTCTGCCCAACGGGTCTAACATGGAAGCTACCAGCTTACAAGTTCATCTTTCCCTCTGTCTTTCTAGAGAAATGCTAAACATCAGCTTTTTGAAACTTTCTATTGGGCATACCTGGTAAACCAAGTGTGACTAGAGTTACAGAAAACCTCCAAATTAAAATAGACAAAACAAACAGAAAAAAAATGTTATCTTCAAAAGTAATGAAGGAAAAAAATTTGATCCCTATAATTTGTATCCACAGAATAAAAAAATGGTTTGTCTATGAAATTACTTTTAAAAATTCAAAAACAAGAACAGAAAAAAAATAACAAATCAATAAAAATACCAGGATATAAGAAAATGTTTTAAAAGGTCACACACAAAAATGGATTAATGTAATCAAAATAATTTTTGAGGATCAATCTGGGACAGAGAAAGCCATTGAGTTCATGACTTGAGAGAGAGAGAGAGACAAAGAGAGAGAATTGGAATAGGAATAAATAAACTAGCAATAAATCTATGAATAAAATTTTCCACCACCGAAGACCTAATTTTCTAGATTAAAAGGACTAGGATTTATTTCAGTGATTCCAGCACCTGTCTTGCAAGCACAAGGGCCCAGGTTCGATCCCCGGTAACCACATACAATACAGCAATCAGTACCACATACCATAGTGCCAGGCATGGTGGTTCACACCTGTAATCCAAGAACTTGGGAGCCAGAGGCAGAAAGATTGTTGTGGGATCCAGGCTGACCTCAGGGCCAGCCTGAACTACAAAAGTCAGACCTTTTGTCCAAAAAAAGGGACCAGTTCTTCTGGTAATTTACAATGATTGTAACTTTCATCTACTAGGGACCACTTGATCTCTACTACTTACGGGCACAACCAATTTTTTGTTCTTTTTCTTTTTTTTTTTTTTTAGGTTTTTTTGAGACAGGGTCTGGTTTTGTGGTTCAGGCTGGCCCTGAGCTCAGCATTAAACTCACATCACAGCAATCCTCCTGCCTCTGCCTCCCAAATGCTGGGATTCCAGGCATGAGCCACCACGCCCGACACTGTGGTATGTGGTGCTGGTTGCTGCTGGGCGTGAGTCTGCATGCCCAGTATGGTATGTGGTTACCGGGGATCGAACCCAAGTCCTTGCGCTTGCAAGACAG
This sequence comes from Petromus typicus, assembly GCA_004026965.1. Taxonomy (NCBI): domain Eukaryota; kingdom Metazoa; phylum Chordata; class Mammalia; order Rodentia; family Petromuridae; genus Petromus; species Petromus typicus. The sequence goes on from PVIR01041255.1 coordinate 4,839, forward strand.
GTGCCAGAACCACTGAGCTAACTCCCCGGCCCCACAACCAGTTTTTTGGAGTTAAAGAGCCAAGCTCAACTGTCTTGTGGACAGCAGCTGCCATGAAACCCTGAGAGATACTGTTGGCTCACTTGGCCACAGTCCCTAATAGCCTCAGTGTGTGACATGTTCAAATTAGAGCATAGCCTGTTTGTTGGTCTTTCAGTCTTTCCTTATACAGCTATTGCAATTTTCCCACTTCCCTCAGCCGTGTTATTCCTTTCTGTGTTGCCTACGAGGACAACTCAGATATTTCAGTATCACTACATATTGACCCTTGCTTTTTCCACGTGTCTAATACTTTCCTTGATGATAAAGCATGTCCTTCAGGAAATTTCCTCAGAACCAACAAATTGTTGGAACGCCATGCATCTTCACCAGGACATTTTCTTTACCACCTCCTTTGAAGTATTTATCAATTGAGTTGCTGCCTCCTGCCAGGAATTACCTAACTAATCACCCACCACATAGTACGTTGTCCTTCATGCCCACAAAGCAGTGAGTTCCCACTGCTTCCTTGGACCTCTCTCAGTGCAACTCACAGTAGCTCTCTAAGAAGCAGATGTCAAGCTAGCGTAAGACATGCAAGGCTCTTATTGGCAAAACACTTATGACTGTGGTGGGGAGGCTAGAGGAGTCATCACAGCATGATACATGTCTTTTTTAAAGGAGCAAGCAAAGGAAGAAAGCTCTTAAATTGAGGTACACCTCTAGGACAGTTTTCCAAGGCTGCTGGGGGTCCTTGAGCCAAAGTTACCTGTCTCCTGGAGATAGACTGAGAGCAGCCCAAGGAAGGATGGCCTTGGTGTAACAGTGGTCTTGGATTTAAAGCAAAATCTATGGTTATCAGTCAATTTTGTTTTGATAGGAGAGTCACTTTTTATAGCCATAGCACTGAGCAATGGCAGATGTGAGATGTGAGTGCGTGTGCATAGCGTGTGTCATGTATGTGTACTGAGAAGGCCTTCTGTGAGGGGAACACAAGATGAGAGCACCAGAGATATGAGACCTGGAAGTTTCAAGCAGTGAAAAGAGGGGAGAGGACACATTAACCAGCATGGTAATAACAGTGTTTCAGAATGAGATAAAGACCCAGCGAGTCAGAGAACTTGTGCCCAGTTCAGGACTGAGCGTGAGCCTGGGACTGTACAAAACTGCAAATGGCATCACATAGGTGGGGTGTAAAATGCAGAGACTTGAAAAATTGTCTAGGATCACGCTGGAGAGATAAGAAGAGTTGCCTTCAAAAATAATAATTTAAAATGCAGCAAGGTCTTTGTGCTTTCTCCTCAGATGGATACACTTTCTCCTCAGTGGATACACTGCTTCATGTAAAAGATATCGTGATCAGGTTTGCTTTTGAAGGATCATTCTGGCTGTTGCCCACAAAGATGGATTAAAGAAGAGCAAGCAAAACTACTGGATGAACTCAAGGCCAAGGTAATGATGAGCTGGGGTGGAACAGAGGCAACAAGGTTGGAGAGCTGAGACTGACTCACCCCAAAATTCAGAAACAGCTCATGAACAGCTCTAGGATATGGATCACGCAGGGAAGGAGTGAATTAGTCACCGATGAGGCCCATAGTTTTTGCTTAAGATCTGGGTCGATGGTGTTGTCAGTTACCTTGAGAGTATCAGAAAGGAAAATTTGAGAGCAGACACTGTCTTTGAAAATACAGTGAACAGTATCAGTGCAGAAAGTGCATTAGGAGGCATCTAAATGTCTGGGTCTGAGCTTGGCAGTGAGCTCTAATGGGCACAAAGGAGTCATCATGAAAGAGCCACAGAAAGAGATGGGCTGCCTTGGGAAGGGCCACCCAGTAAGATGAGAAGGGGAGCTTGGAACAAAATAGTTCATTTAATGTTGCATGATATCCTCTTGTAGATTGATTCCTTAATTTATGTTACTACTAACTTACCAAAAAAAATATTACAATGGACAATTTTGCATCAAACTTTTTGTTAAACTTCAGGTTCTTTTCTTAGGACATGTGCTTCAAAGTGGAATTATGGAGACTTACTTGGGAGTGGCGAAATGTTCTGGAAACTGATTGCTTCTTATAAAGAGTTTTGTGAATAAAATAGAGTGGGTGTGGTTTCAGATAAGACCCTGGGTGATCAATTACTTCTAAGGGAAAATGCACTTGAGTTTATTAGGGAAAGAACCTCTTAGCGGTTGGAAGTCTGCCATGTATTTTGGACCCCTGGGCAGACACAAACTGCGTAGCTATATTCACTAAGAACCTGAGACAAGGAACAAAGGTGTAGCTCAGAGTTTCCAAAGGAAGGGAAAGGGCGGGGCTGAGTGTGAGATCAGAAACATGGAAATATTCTTGTTTTTTCCCCCTGGTGATAGGCATCTCTTCCTTTCTTCTCCCTTTTCACAGCTGCAACTACACTCTCTGCTTTTCCTTCATCACTGTGTCCCTCTGAGACAGCAGGGCAGATGCATGAGTCTCAGAGTCACAAAGACCTGAGTGCATGATTCAGTTCCTCTGCTTATTAGACAGTGTTCCAATTATTTATTGCTGCAGACATATCCCCTTGTGAAACTGCAGTTTGGGCAGGATTTGGCAGGGACAGCTTGTTTCTGCCTGCTGAGCATCAACTGGCCTGGCTCAAAGGCTGCAGCCTAAGGTCACATGAAGCCGCCTTTCTTAGCCTCAGTGCAATCCACTTTATGTCTTGGATATTGTTTTGTGTGGAGGGCTGTAGGTTGGGGTTGCTCAGCACCATCTTGGCCTCCTGCTGTATAAGCCAGTGGCTTAGTTACTAGTTATAACAACCAAAAATATCTCCACAGTTGTTAAATGTGCCCTCCTGGCTGGGAGATGAGAAATAAAATGTCTCACAGTTGAGAAGGGACCTGAAAACTTGGCTCCACCCACATGAAGCAGTTAGTGCTGGCTGTGCCTGGGACCTTTGTAGGGACAAATGTGTCCTTTAGAACATCTCTGTATGGTTTCTCCAAAATGATGTTCCTATCACAAGATGGTGACCTGTGAGCCTCAAGGTTGGGAGAGCAAAACTCATATTGTTGTTATGAAACAACACCAAAAGCCACTTGATTTTTGACATTTCTGTTCATCGATGCAAACACAAAAACCACTGTAATTGCAATAGAAAAAAGAAATGGACTGCACCTTTGGAAACAGAGCTGAGAAGGTTCTGAAAGAGTATGCAGGACACTGTTGTGAGAATTTCTGAAAAATGTCATCTATCCCACATGGGAAATGACAACGTACTAATTTAAAAAGTGGATGAGAAATAATGTTATTTTGTAGGTTTGTTGGGAGAATTACAGGAACTTTCCTTTATAAAGTCTCCACCACAAAAGTTAGAGCATATAAATTATGTATATATAATTGCCAATTCTATACTTATATTTCTATTGTTCACTCTCTCTAACCCTGTAAGTATTGTTTGCTGGTTACTTAATTAAAGCATTTCCCTTAGGCATTCCGGGGGCTTCCTCCAAACAGTTCAAGGAAGAACAGTAATATTGTTTGAAGAGGAGCTCTAGGCCCACAGAAAGCGAATAGTTGGCGCTTGCACCATGGTGTCTAACCTCAGCTATTTCCCCAGTGAAACCTAATAGAAATGTTTAAAACTAATAGAAAATTATAAAAGTAATGGAAATGTTTTGAGAATTCTTACAGTATTTTAAAGTCCCACGTATCCAAGGAAATGTAACAAGAGGAATTAAAAAACGTGAAGAAACTTGCAGTGTATCAGTACTTTTGCTCACAAAGTTCAGAATGTACCTTGTTCCAAAAACAGCTCCAGGCTTTCTTGGGGTTACTCAGTCTTTGTCAGGTGTTTCTGTCATAAAAAAAAAAAAAGCTCTGTTTGAGCAACTTCATTGCCTTCTGGGGAAAGATGTTCTGCAGCACTGTCCTCACCAAATGGAGGATGCTCTCTGGAATAGCAAATAGTTGTTGCCGACTGAGTTCATGTGCTGTCATGTTAGGATGCAAACAAGCCATCCGTCTGAAGCCTCGCTTCACCTTATTGTATTGTAATCAGGTTTCACTACAGAACTCAAAATGACAGAAATGTTCATTAACTTACTGATTTCATATCAAGTTGATTAGATAAAGACACAAGGGAAATATTTGATAAAACAAAAATCTTCACTACTTGTAGACTTTTTGTCCATGGGAAATGTTAGCAGTAGAAGTTAAGAACAATAGAATCAATTACAACAAGATTCTTCCATTCAGGAAGATCTTAACCTCCCACCCAGTAAATTAGTCCCAAAGTTCTACTTTAGAAATTTATTTCACGTTTAAGAAATTAAAAATCCTACTTCTAAAAACAACATATACTACTTGGGGCTGGGGATTTAGCTCAGTGGTTCTGGCGCCTGTCTTGCAAGTGCAAGGACCCGGGTTCGATCCCTGGTTAACCACATATTATACTGGGTGTGGAGACTCACGCCCAGCAGCAACCAGTACCACATACCACAGTGCCGGGCGTGGTGGCTCATGCCTGTAATCCCAGCACTTGGGAGGCAGAGGCAGGAGGATTGCTGTGATGTGAGTTGGAGGCTGAGCTCAGGGCCAGCCTGAACCACAAAGCGAGACCCTGTCTCAAAATAAATAAATAAATAAATAAATAAAAACAAAAAACAAAACAAAAAAACAACATATACTAAAATATTAACATAACAATGTAAAAACACGGCATTAAGGATATTAATATGCAAAGTGACCGTTTACTGGTGAAATATACATGAGTAAAATATCAGTCACTAAAATGATTAAATATAATGTTGAATGTACCTGATGCTATCTCAATTATTTGAATATTAAAATTGGTTAAACATTTTAAAATTTATCAAAAACAGGTAAATAATCACATGAAAATTAAAGTATATGTACGTGGCTTCATTACTGAAATGTTTGAAAATCTTAAAAAGTCATAATTCCTTTTCAGACCCTCTGACCTTCTTTAAACTTACTCTTATTTCCAGATGCAATTACTGTTAATTCCCTGGTACATTTCCCTTCATAATTTTACATACAAGCATATTTCCAAGTGTCATTTTTTTCATAATAAAATTATATTAAGTCCATTGTTCTCTAGCACACTTTTATTATTAAAGACATGTATTAGAAAACTTTTCCTTTACTGACAGCTATTGTTAACATTGTTTCATACTTGAAACATTATTTGATTTCCCATTATAAATATGTTCTAATTCATCTAGCCATTCTTCTGCTGATGTAGATTTAAATGGTTTCTATTTTTTTTTAACTCTGCAAAGAACAACTTAATGAGCATTGTTGCATGTATGTCTATGCAACTGGGTGAATATTTCTGTAGGACGATGCCTAATACAGAATTTTAATGAATTTCCTCTACCAGTCTTTTTCCATTATGTACTCCAAACAATGGAGTATACCATTGTCTTTATTCAAAAGGGAATATTTTCCATATCTTGATATTTTTGCCTGTAAATGATGTCTTCTGATTTAATTTTAACTTTCTTCAGAATCAGTGGGGTATGCTTATTGCTTACTTATATTTTCTCTCTAAATTGCCCATTTGTATCTTTTATTCCAATCATTATCTCAATAAAGTAAAACAAAAAAAGAAAAGTAATGCAGGAAGGATTAATAGGAGGTGCTTTAAGGGGCAAAGTATGGCGATTTTTTTTCTTGTGTAAAGTTGAAATTTTAATGCTTTTACCTTGAATAGGCTTTTTTAAGACAGCCATGAATATCCCTACACTATTAGATGCATTTATTTTCTCACAAGCCTCTCGGGGACCGTTTGCCGAAAAGAAGCCTCTACTCCCAATCTGCCACGGGAAGCTGGAGCCCTTTGGTTACTGTCAGAAGTGGTATGCTTTTTGTAAGCTTGAAAAAGTGTGACTGAGTGTTGGTTGTGAACTTGCTGCTCTGGCAGGTCCAATCTCCTGCAGGTTATTGCCACTGAAATTTGGTGTCTGCATCCTCTGTCTATCCATGCTTTCAGCTGGCAGAACTAAATAAATCACAAGAGAAACTGCTAAAAGAATCAGAGGGATAAAAAAATGAATGGCCTTCCCTTCCAGAGCATATTTTATAGAGGAAAATGATTAATTATTTTGTAGAGTGGTCGTTTGTCCCTTGTCCAGGTTATATATAACAGCTCTCAGCCCTGGAGCTTGTTTGGTGCTCCTGAATAAGTTCTGATGCTACAGCAAATGTAAGGAATGAGCCCTTGACATTCCTTAATTACTGATCTATACATAGACAGCTCCCAGAAGGAGCCTCTGAGCAGCTTTGGGGATAAATGACATAGATTGGGGCAGGGAAAGGTTCGGAGCTGGGTTATGAATCTACTGCAGTAATCTGGACATGAGATGAAAAGCAAAAAGACTCAAAAGTAGAGCTTATTGAAGACAGTCTCTAATATGAATTCTTGGGCAGGAAAGTGGCAGCAGTAGATGATCTGAGAACCACCTGGGGAGATGAAAGGAAGGGAAAGAGGAAAGGAAGGAGGGATCCTTCCTGATAGCTCAAAGGTACCAGTGAAAGAATGGAAAGTATCAGGCTGGGGATTTAGCTCAGTGGTTCTGGCGCCTGTCTTGAAAATGCAAGGACCCGGGTTCAATTCCCTGGAAAGCACATACAATACTGTGCGTGGAGACTCACGCCCAGCAGCAATCAGTACCACATACCACAATGCCGAGCGTGGTGGCTCACACCTGTAATCCCAGCACTCCAAGGCAGAGGCAGGAGGATTGCTGTGATGAGAGTTGGAGCTGAGTTCAGGGCCAGCCTGAACCACAAAGTGAGACCCTGTCTCAAAAAAAAAAAAAAAAAAAAAAAAAAAAAAAAAAAAAAAAAAAAAAAAAAAAAAAAAAAAAAAAAAAAAAAAAAAAAAAAACACGAATGGAAAGAATCAAAGATGCAGGCATATTTTCTAGTTTAAATGAAACAAAGCAATTGAGAACACGATTCTTACCACACTGCTGCTCATGTATTTTGCCTCTGAGAGCACTATACTAGCAGTCAAAGCAAGTTCTGACCTACTATATATAGCCACTGTACTACAATTTTAACACTTCGGTTCTCCACTTACCCATCTACATTTCAGGGGTGGAAAGGGGAAGGATTTCTGTGAGCCTCTTCTCATCATTTATTTATAATGTGCTTACATAAAATGACTTACAGCCTCTGGGACAGCTATTAACAACAGCAGTGACTTTTGCAAATTGTGCCTAGCACAAAATGCTCTTAGACAGAGCCCTTTTACCCAATCTGGTTTTGCAAAAAAGTTCCCTAACAATCTTCTTTAAAAAATTCAAATCTTTATTGGTACATTATGAATACACATCATCATCACATTCAACATTGAGAGTCTGTACCAGAATACGACAGGACTTGATTTTCATTTTTTCCCTTTCCCCCACCCACCCTGCAACCCCCATCCCCTACATACATAAACTTTGTTTCCTTTTTTTTTTTGTTACTATCACATTTTTTTCCTCTCATTATTTACCCCTACACCCTCTTTCCTTCAACCTTCTATTTGGCTTGTGTGGTACTGGAGATGGAACCCAGAGTCACTGCATTCGCTTTACAATGAGCCCATTTTGAGAGGGGCTTTCACTAAGTTGCCTGAGTAGGATCTGGACTTGCATTCTTCCTGCCTCAACTATGCAGAGGGCTAGGATTACAGCTTGTGCCAACGCACACAGGTATAACTTTAGTGTATAAATTTTGTGCTCCAGCAATTTTCTGCTGCAACAAGTTATGCACTATCATCTATTTATAAAAATAACCTCAGCAACTGACATTCTAGAATTCTCAGTTACAATGCTGATAAACATCACAATAAGAATTTCATAAGCATTGATTCACAAAAATTTAGAAGTTTAACAACTATTCTGATTTTTATAGATGAAATTTGACATTTATTTTATATTTGATTGATTTATAATATTTGTTATTGAGTCATAGTATAATATTTTGCTTCATAAATTAT
>PVIR01041256.1:0-12851 GCA_004026965.1 Petromus typicus
CACCAGCCTCACAAGCACAAAGTCCTATATTTGATCCCCCTATAACTCCTTCAAAATAAAACCCCAAAACTAAATGACTAAAAAAGGGGACTGCATTCTTTCATCCCTATTCTTTAGGGAAAAAAATCCTTAATTCCTTTTCTTCCAAGAATATCAAAAGTATAAAATCCTCCCATCTATATAATATAGTATGCATTCTATCCTGCTCTCAAATTTATATACCTACGCTTTTCCTTTAATTCCCCCTGCCTCCAGAGACTGAACTGAAGATCTTCACAATGAGCTATATTCCCAGCTCCCTCCCCACCTTTTTTCCTCATTTTGACTAATCTGCTGAAGTATCCATATTGGGCTTGAATTTATAATCCTCCTGCCTCAGCCTCTCAGAGTGCTGGAATTACAGGGATGTGGCATTCACACCTGGACCCAAATTTTAAAAATGTTTACTGAAATATTTACTGATTATATAGTATCAAAATTGTTCAACAATATCCACCTTAGAGACACTTGTACAAAAAATAGAAGTCAATTTGAAATTATTTATGGATGGGTTATATCTTCTTTGCATATTTGAAAATTCTTTTCTGTATTTAAGATGAATTCTGTTTTGCTTTGTTTTTGGCTTTTGAGACAGCATCTCACTAGGTAGTTCAGCTTGTCCTGAACTCACTATGTAGTCCAAGTTGGTCTCTAACTTCAAGCAATCCTCCTGCTTCAGCCTCTAGAGTGCTGGGCTTACAGGCCTGGGCCACTACGCCTGGCACCCTTTCCTAGGGATTGAAACCAGTCTTCTAAGTGGCACTGCACCACAGCTACCTTTTTGAGACAGTGTGGCTAATTTGCCCAAGTGCTAAAATTTATGATCCTTGTGATCCTGAGTGGCTGGAACTACAGAAAGCCCCCAGTTCATGAACGTTCAAGTTGCAAACTCTCACAGATATGAATGGACCTCGCATTACAAACATTTGTAGATGCAAACAAATCACAGAAATAGCTCCTGTGTCTACCATTTTAAGGTAACTGTAAAAGTAAAAAATAGTTTATTTACAGCATTTTTCAGTGTGTATGTTTGGTTTTCTTATGTTCTACATTGTATATTTGTGTCAAAGGTGTATAGGACTCACTTTGTTGGACTCACAGAGTCTGACTTATGAATGTCTTCCAGGATAGAACTTGTTCGTAAGTCAAGAACTTACTGTATAGGTATGTGCCACCATGCCCAGCATGAAACTGAACTTTGGTAATTTCATTTAATTTTCCCAATGACCCAATGAAGTAGATATTAGGCAAATAATGTAATACACTTTGACACACAGGAAATACTCAGTAAACACAATTTCAGTAATTCTTGACTGGAATACTCCTACTTATTTAAGGAATGCTAAAATATAAAGCAGAGATTAGAAACTTCCCTGAGTGCAAAACACTATTTCAAATCAACATCACAGTAAGAATGGATCCATGTTCCTCACGTCAGCTCCTGAAATCATCGTACTTCCACCCTGTGTAACTTACCTGGAGCTTGGTCAGCATGCCAGGGCTCTCTGACGGAGGCCCAGGGATCACCTCTGGTTCCTCTTCCACCTCCTCAAAACGGGGTATTCGTCGCTTCTTTACTCCTGATGATTCCTTGGAGATTTCAGAGTCATCACCAAACACCTCCTAAGGAACCCAAGATGAAAAAAAGTTATGTCCCTCTCCTTGGGGAGAAGGAAAGAATTATGCTAGCCCTAGCAGCATTCTGTGGTTTCCCCAGGGGAATATGATGCAACCTTGCAAATAACTACTTGCCAGATGCAGGGTCTTCTAGACTCCCCACCAAGTGGACCATTTCACTCAACTTCATCATTCTCTTACTCCAATCAAGGAACTTTATCAATATAGTCTCATAAATGTTGCCATCTCAAAGTCTTTGCAAATGTTACTACCTACATTTGCAATGTTTTTCCTCAACTCACAACCCTATTTCCAAACCCTGTCTAAAACTCACCTCCTCCAGGAAGTTCTCCTCAATATAACCTTAACTACCGAGATCAAACTTTTGTTTCACATCTTCTTAGCACTCGAGAGCTTGGTTCACATTACGTTAAACTACATTATTACTACTGTTTGCCGGGTATTAGGTCTTTCAGTGGTGGTAGTTTCTCCCAACTAAGCTCTTCCAGGACAGGGGCTTTTTCTGTCTCAGTATTCCCCAGTAACACTTTATTCTCACCAATGGGAACTCAAATAGGCTGACTAATTTGCAAGGTGAATTTAACAGGACCAAGAGTGGCCAACTGGAAGGGACAATGGGAAAAAGCAAATGTACACACCGGTGGTAGGCTTTGGGTGACATCCCCTCTTCACTAGGAGGGCTCGTGTTTTGCAAGGACATATCCTCGGCCAGGGGCGAGCGCTTCCTGGAACTCCTACAGTTCAAGAAAAAGGACTCTCCCATAATATATTGTGTGGAGTGGGGACCTGAATGGACCAAAAATGGGACCCATACCCCATGGCTATCTAGACACCTCCTTCCAGAAACCATTCTTAGTAAGCCCACCCACTCTCATCACTCTACTCACAGCATGGTCTCTGCACTTACATAATGGCACGTTCTATAATATAATCTTCAGCTACAGATCTGTGTATGTTGTGGATTAATCATTCCCCTTTAAGTAATAAAACTCAGTTTAAGTTTGAACTTCTATAATCAACCCTAAAGCTTATATGGAATTACTACTCAGAGTTTAAGATTCGCACTTTATTTTATTGTACCCCTCACCTTTTCTAAACTGCCAATGTGTTTTAAGGCAAGACTATCTCTTACTCCTCTGATCACCCTACAATGCTTTAAAAATAGAAGGCACAAGAATTTCTATTTTGATTGGTTCCATAGCCTACTTAAAGAACCAAGCAAACATATAATACTCTTTGTGTCTCTGGAAATCAATGGGACAGCCGAGGTATCAAAAGCACTATAGAAGGTTTGATGCAATCCACAGAAACTACTTGAAAAAGAGAGATACAGGGAAAGGTGGTAGAGAAATTGGTTACTTGAGTGACACGGAAGGGATTACTTAATTAGCACTCCTAATACTAAAAAAGGCTCCAACTAACCATTAATAACAGAATGTGAGGGGAGCTGGGGAGTTAGCTCAGTTGTTCCGGCGCCTGTCTTACAAGCACAAGGGCCCGGGTTCGATCCTCCGGTAACCACATACAATACTGGGTGTGGAGATTCATGCCCAGCAGCAATCAGTACCACATACCACAGTGCCGGGCGTGGTGGCTCACACCTGTAATCCCAGCACTGGGGAGACAGAGGCAGGAGGATTGCTGTGATGTGAGTTGGAGGCTGAGCTCAGGGCCAGCCTGAACTGCAAAGCAAGACCCTGTCTCAAAAAAAACCCCCCAAAAACCCAAAAAACAAAAAAACAGAATGTGAAGTGTAGTAGGAAAAATGAGTATTGCCAGCCACTTTGTACTCCATGGGCCAGGTGACCTGCAATATGCTATAAACAAAATGGCAGAAGGCGGGGAGCACGGGGATGTAGCTCAGTGGTTCCGGCATCTGCCTTGCAATGGCAAGGTCCCTAGTTCAGTTCCTGGTAACCACATACAACAATGCTGGGTATGGTTGCTTACACCTGTAATCCAATCATTTAGGAGGCAGAGGCAGGAAGATTCCTATGTTTGAGTCTCACCTGTGTTACATAGTGCGCTCCGGGCCAGCCTGAACTACAAAAGTAAGACCCTGTCTTAAAAAAAAAGGAGGGGGGGGCAGGGATTTAGCTCAGTGATTCTGGTGCCTGCTTTGCAAGTACAAGGTCCTGAGTTTGATCCCTGGTAACCACATACCATAATGCCAGGCATGGTGACTCATGCTCATCAGTAATCAGTACCACACATCACAATGCCAGGTGTGGTGGCTCATGCCTATAATCTCAGCACTTGGGAAGCAGAGGCAGGAGGACTGCTGTGAGTTCAAGGCCTGCCTGGGCTACACAGTGAGCTCAGGGCTAGTCTGAACTACAAAAGCAAGACCTTGTCATAAAAAAAAAAGCTCTCAAAGAGTATAAAAGAATTTTTTTAGGTACAGTGCAGAGATACCTACCTATGAATGAGCAACAATGAGATCTACAATTCAGGCAGCAATGGAGTCATATTCTGAAGAAACTCAGTAAACTTCAAGTAAATCAAAAGACATAAAATCTTCAGAGCAAACAACTTGTAGATAGTGGTTAAGAGGGAGGGATCTGGAGAAACGTGAAAACCAAATCTCCTAACTCTATGAAAACAGGACAAAGCTATCTATAAATTCTTGATATATTTCAGATGAACTTAGTATATCACCATAACATGGTGATAATCACCTCTCTACTTTGATTTAAGGATCTCAGCTAAACATTAGGTATTCTAATGGTGGATATAAATGTACAAGCCAGGTAAGTTCAACAACTTTGTTACCCTAAGCACTTCTGAGCTCATTAGATACTGAACCAGAACCTACCTTTAGCTCTCGTTTTCTGCTCCTGTCACTGCTAGACTTGGAATGCCTAGAGCTTCGGCCTTCCTCTACGGCTTCGAACAGTTTATCCACAAATCGGAGTGTAGAATCATCAAGAAAAGGTTTCAAATGGTCTGACAGGAAAAAAGCGTGGGAGGTTTGAAAGGTTAGAAGATAGAGTCCAGTACTATACATGTAACATACATTAGCACTGGAATTTTATCCAAAGGAAAGCGGGAAATGTTTTTTGAAAAGTTCTTTGTAAGATTTCCATCAATTTTGTTACATTAAAGGACCCTGTCCTGTGAAGTAAAAATATAGTTATAATTTTTTTAGAATGAAAGCAGCATAGCCAAAGCAAGCTATTTTAAGATTGAGCATCATGGTTTAAGGCGAATAACTCACTTAAAAATTTTCCCAGATAGCAAGTTATAGGCTAAAATTAGCAAAATCTACCTCCATGAAATTTTAAAATGTATTTTATAAAGACCCACGCCCTCCAAAAGACTTCTATCTTTGAGATGTCAAACTGAATCTGAATAGGTCTCTCTGACTTTAGCATACTTCCAAAATGCAACTAACATAAGTGACTCGGTAAAGTGGTCAGAGATGGTCTGAGCCTGATTCACAATATTCCACAAGTAATACAAAAAAATACACAATAGAAACAATGTTAAACTACTTCATTATAATGCAAGAAAAAAATAAAATGTGGGCCTGACCTTTCTGAGATGCTCCTAAAAGGGAGAATATGGGAACGTTCAAAGCAGCATTTGTGACCATCCTCTAGGTTACATCAGCAGAGCCATACATACCAGCTGCCTTTTTCTTGTCCATGCCCTTCCCCACACAGTTCAGGGCTGCTGTGACCACTGTGGGCTCTGAGAAACCCAGTACCCTCTTCACTGTCTTCTCTATCCATGGTTTCAGCTCATCCAGCTCCCTCTTAGACAGTGCCATTTTCCCAGAAAAGGAGAATGACAGCTCAAATGGGATTCAGTACTACACCTAAAAAGAAACCAAGACAGCGTTAAGTTAGAGAATAGGAAAAAATTACCAAGATCCAGGACAATGCTTAGTATATCAGGAATGCCTACCTGATCCCTATTCTCAATCCCTATGCAAGTCTTTACCTCATTTGAAGGGGAATTCTTTCCTTGAGAGCTATACGTCTAATCAAAGGAAAAAGATTCCATTTAATTTTTTAACCTTAACTCAGTATCACTCATTCAATGACCTCTACGAAATAACAATCTAGAAATAACCTTGTCTGAGAAATGAGTTCTAGCTTTCTTTTTGATCTTGATAAACATTACTTTAAAACAAGACTAGCAGGGTGTGGTACAGCGTATCTGTAATCCTAGCACTTAGGAGGCTGAGGCAGGAGGATCACCTGAATTTGAGGCCAACGTGGGTTCCACAGTGAGTTTGAGGCCAGAGGAAAGTCTTTCTATTCTTTCTACTTCCAAGTAGTCATTCCTTAACTCCACTCTGACCTTGGGTTTCTCTTCTAGGGAATTCAAATAAGGAAGGTTTATCCAGGTCAGTCTCAGAATTCACCAGAGAGTTCTGTTACATTTCTCTAACTTTTCATACATGCCAGTGGGCATTTTATACACAGATAATCCTGTATCATTCTCTATAGTTTGTGAGCAGACTCAGCTCACAAGAGTACCTTCATTTGGCTTTCTCTTTTTGCCTTTCTTCTTCTTCTTCTTCTTCTTCTTTTTTTTAGCTCAGCAGAGAAACAGTATCTTTTTTTCTGACACCAAGGATGGAACTCTGGACCTTGCTTGTGAGGCAGGCATGGCACCACTGAGCTAATTCCTCAGCCCAAGAAACAGTATAAGGGACTTCCCATGATAGATCTTTACTTTTGAATGCAAACTGGTATCAAATTTCAGTGTTATTCATATTTACATTTGATCTCCTCCCAAAATCTCAACCAGCTGCCCAGGCACTAAGAAAATTTTGTTTATTAACTATATTGTATAACAGTTAATACACTACACAAACTTTAACTTCTAAGCTAAACTCTTAGGATTGCTGCTCATCACAATATGACCTAGGAATCGGTCTTTGAAAATGTTTAAAAACATTTATTCTTCTAAAAGCCACAGTTTCATTAACTTCTACTTTTTTTTCTTTTTGAAGACAGGGTCTCAGCCTGTAATTCAAGCCGGCCCTGAACTCCTGGTGATCTTTCAACTTCTACCTCCTTAATGCTGGGATTACAAGCATGTGCCACCATGTCTAGCTAACTTCTACATTCTTCACAGATTTACCCTCCATATGATCTGCTGCCAAATAGTGTAAAATATATATAATGAAACTACGATTGTCAGTTTGTGACTAAGTAACAAGTTGTATGAAGGGTTGGGCGTGGTAGTGCACCTGCAATCCTTCACTCAGGAGGCTGAGACAGGAGGACTGCTGAGTGTTGAAGGCCAGAGTGACCTACATAGTGAGTCTGTCTCAAAAACCAAAAATTAAAACCAAAATTCATAAATAATTTTATGGTGCTTCTATTACACAATCATGAGATATCTACATTATAAACAAAAGTTGTACAGGGCCAAGCATTTAGCTCACTGGTTCCAGTGCCTGCCTTGCAAGTGCAAGGTCCTGAGTTCAGTCCCCAGTAACCACTTACAACAATACTGGGTATGGAGACTCACACCCACCAGCAATCAGTATCACATACCACAGTGCTGGGCGTGGTGGCTCATGCCTGTAATCCCAGCACTGGGGAGGAGAGGCAGGAGGATTGCTGAGTTTGAGGCTGAGTTCAGGACTTGCCTGAACTACAAAGAGGGACTCTGTCTCAAAAAACTAAAAAAAAAAAAAAAGTTGTACAAAAGAGACATATACAAGCACCATAAAGGATACAGAAGCACATCCAGGTGTCCAAGAGAGTGAAGCAAATAGCTCACTGAACACTGGGGACACCAAGCCCTACCATTCACAAGACCTTAGGCAAATTCATTCCTATGAGCCTCAGTTTACTCATCTTGCAAACTGAGGGCACTTGGAATATCATTCAGTAGTTAACTCATTCAATAAATAGTGTGACCACTAAGTGTCAGTGTAGTGAGTGCTGTGGATTTATATAGCAGTGAACAAAACAGACAAGAATCCTCATCTTAATGAGGGTTACATTCCACTAGAATAGCATCAGAGGTCAGGAAGCACAAGGGACTGGAAAACCCAAGCGATGGATGAAGGACCAATATTATCAGATGCAACGTGTACCCAACAAACGTATTCAAGTTCAACCGAACCCCGGTACGAAGATGCAGAAGCTAAACAGCCAATGAAGAGTTTCCAACAGTGACTTGCTTTGCCAGGAGTCAAATGCTCAACTGTCACTGAGCGATGAAGGCAGAATCATGTCCCCCGAAGGAGCAGGTCGCAGAAGCCAATCTTCTGAAGGAATCCGCCACTCTTCTCAGCCCGACCTCCAGGCCCCCGGAGACGCCGTCCTAGGCTTGCTCCCCTGCTTCCACTCGGCCCTTCCCGCCCGGGCTCCTCACCTGGAGCCGGGCTCCCCCGTTCCCTACCGCCCCCGCCCTCCCCTTAGCGGTTTCATCCCGGCCGCTCTCACAGAAGCGGACCCTTCCCGCCCAGCTCTCTCGCCTGGGTCCTTCCCGGGCCTCCGCCTGGCTCCCGCCGCTCAGACCGGAGAATATCCCCCCCCGGCCGGAGGCCCCCACTCACCTCACAAACTTCAGCCCCTGAGACGGAGCCCGAACGTTACACCGGAACCGGAAACCTCCAGACTGCCCTACGGCTGCCGTCGCTGCCGCCCGGCCGCCGCCACGCTGCGGCCCCCGACACGTGACCGGGACGGGCCGGCTGCGCAGCCGCAGTCAGCGCTGGCCGCAGGCGCGCGCGCGCCAGCTGAGCGGAGTCCTGGAGTTTCCCGGTGCGAGCGGGGGTCTCAGGCGTCCCAGGCAGATCTGATAAATAGCTTACTCCACAGTCACGGTCGTCTACAGCAGAAATTGGGGTAGTTGGCAGTTTTCCTCGTGTTAAAAATAAGTCTGGCTGGGGGGACCGGGGATATAGCTCAGTGGTTCCGGCACCTGTCTTGCAAGCGCAAGGACCAGGGTTTGATCCCCGGTAACCACATACAATACTGGGCGTGGAGACTCACCCCAGCAGCAACCAGTACCACATACCACAGTGCCGGGCGTGGAGGCTCACGCTTGTCATCCCAGCACTCGGGAGGCAGAGGCAGGAGGACTGCTGTGATGTGAGTTGGAGGCTGAGCTCAGGGCCAGCCTGAACTACAAAGCGAGACCCTGTCTCAAAAAAAAAAAAAAAAAAAAAAAAAAGTCTGGCTGGGCTGGTGGAGTAAGCCTGGAATCCTAGCACTCGAGGGGAGGCTGAGGCAGAAAGATCGCTTCTAGTTTGGCTGGGCTACATAACCACTCACTCATGAATGAATGAGTGTGCTAACTTGGGTGACGTGGTGTAATCAGTAATCCTAGCAGCCAAGGAGGCAGGAGGACCACCATTTGAGGAGTTTGAGGCCTGCCTGAACTATAGAGCGAGACCTGGCTTTAGAAAAATAAAAAAGAGCTGGACATAAAGCTCATTGTAAAAATCTGAGCTCAAATCCCAGTACCAAGGGGCAACGTTACTAGCTGAAGAAGAGACTGCATTGAACCTTTCTGATAATATGTCTCCACTAACAGCTGTCTCTCCTTAACTCCCCGATTTAACAATAGTGTAGGGGATATCCAGAAAAAAGACAAGTACAGGAGGACCTCTAGGAAAGCTGCCTGTGTATGGTTTTTGCTCATTCGCGACTCCGTCCATTCCTGACTTCAGTGCTCCCTAGATCCCCACGCTGCCAGCGGTCCGTGACACCTCAGTCCTTGGGAGGCTGAGGCAGGAGGGTTGTTGCAAGTTTGGTGCCAACTGGGACTATATAGTGAGACTCTGCCTCCCTCCCCCCCCCAAAAAAAATACATTTCTCAAGGTATTTCCATAAGAGCACAAGTTATATATTTTATTTCCCCCGGATCTAGGATAGTGTTGACTGTAATAAAGGTTCTTCATAAATGACTGTTAACCAAGATCTGCTAGTTTTCTTCATTCTCTCTGTAAGCTTGTGTAATTTTCTTTTTGTTTAATATCAAACTGTCAGACTGGGGATTTAGCTCAGTGGCGCCGCTGCCTGCCTTGCAAGCACAAGATCGCAATCCCAGTACTGCAAACAAACAAAAAACGAAATAAAACTGCCATTGGTCCTCTTTTTATTATTATTATTATTTTCTTTCCATTACTGAGGATTGAACTCAGGACCTTGTGCTTGCAAGGCAGCCACTGAGCTACATCCCTGGGTTTAATGAAGTTTATTTGGACATTTTAGGGATACATAATGATCATGTTCATCATAGGGAATTTGTACCTGCACATGATACATCTTGACTCTTCTTTTTGTCCCAACCCCATCCCTGTAGGGAACAGGAAAGGGTGATGTTATAAGCCACAGCAGCACAGGGAGAGATAACGAAGAGGCAGCCAAGCATGGGGCCTGATCGGTGCTGCTCTATGCAGCAAAGACAACGACCCCGAGCCCGCGCAGTTTACTGGGTTGGTTCCTAGAGAGGCTGAGATGTCGGAGAGAGCGGAGGTGACCCTAGGCTGGGGCATCTTACGCAGCTGTGACCTTGCCCTTGAGCACGACAGCATCATGGGACCACTGACACTCAGAACGGCTCCCAACACACCCTTTCCTTTCAACCCTTCCTGTTTACATACAAAAGCTTTATTTCCATCTATTCTCTTTTTTTCTTCTTTCCTTCCTTGGCCCTCTCCCCTTCCTGTTCCCATTCACACCTGAACATTTTCTTCAAATTTTACAATATCTACTATATATTTTGGTTCTTATATTTCCTCCTAATAAGAGAAACAATGTAATATTTAATCATACGTGTCCAATTTATTTCGCTGAAGAGCATGGTCTCAGATAAACCAATGACTTTAAAAAGTGTATGTGGGGTGGGTTGGGGACTTAGCTCAGTGGTGCCTGCCTTGTAGGTGCAAAGGCCCAGGTTCCATGCAGGCGTGGTGGCTCACACCTGTAATCCCAGCACTCGGGAGGCTGATGCAGTAGGATTGTCACGGGCTCTAGGCCAGCCCAGGCTACATAGTCAGTGGAAGACCAGCCTGCACTATACAGTGAGAGCCTATCTCAAAACAAAATGAAACAAAAAATCAGCATGTGCAACATCTTCTCAACACTGAAAAACAATCTATGACTTTTTTGAAGCAAAGGATACTATTAATAGTAAAATGGCTACTCAAAGAATCTGAGGAAATATTTGCATGTCACATGTCAGATAAGAGATTAATATGGACAGAATAATTTCAACTCAATATAATGAAAAATTTTAAAACACATAACAGACTTGAGTCCAAAGCCCTTCAAAAAAGAGATGACAGTCACATGAAAAGATGTTCAACAGTCTTAGTCACTAGGGAAAGGCAAAGCAAAAGCAAAAGCAAGGAGAGACTGGCACATGTCAGTCAGGACGGTTCCCAAAGCTCCCACAGCCAGGTGTGATGGAAACACTTGCAATCCTGGCACTCGGGAGGCTGAGGCAGGAAGATCTGCTGTGGGACTGTGGCCAACTTGGACTACGGAGTGAAGCCAAGGCCAGCCTGGTCTACATAGAGATCCTTCCAAAAACAAACAAACATAGCAACAAAAACAAAACCCTCCATAATTCAAGCAAAATAAGAAACAAGTCAGGACAGCCAGGAATTTAGCTCAGTGGTTCCAGTGCTGGCCTCACCAGTGCAAGGTCCTGAGTTCAATCCCTAGTAGCATCTGAGACTCATCCTGTCCTTGGGATCTATTTTTTATTCTTCACTCTCATCTCTCATTCCTATTCCTACTGAAAAAAGAGTCAGAGATAAGAAGGACCAGGATGTAGAGAAACTGAAACTCTTGAGTACTATTGGTAAGAGTACGTAAAGAATGGTAAGATTGCTATGGAAAATACCATCACAAGGGCCAGGGATTTAGCTTAGTGGTTCTGGTGTCTGCCTGGCAAGTGCAAGGTCTTCAGTTCAATCCCGGTAACCACACACCACAAAGCCAGGTGTGGAGACTCATGCCTATAATCCCAGCACTTAGAGACAGAGGCAGGAGGATTGCTGTGAGTTTGAGGCTGGCCTGCACTACCTAGCGAGTTCAGGGCCAGCCTGAACTACAAAACAAGATCCCGTCTCAAGGGGATGGGGATATAGCTCAGTGGTTCCAGCGCCTGCCTTGTAAGCGCAAGGGCCTGGGTTGGATCCCTGGTAACCACATAACAATACTAGGCGTGAAGACTCAGCAGCAACCAGTACCACATACCACAGTGCCGGGCGTGGTGGCTCACGCCTGTAATCCCAGCACTCGGGAGGCAGAGGCAGGAGGATTGTGATGTGAGTTGGAGGCTGAGCTCAGGGCCAGCCTGAACTACAAAGCGAGACCCTGTCTCAAAAAACCTAAAAAAAAAAAGATCCTGTCTCAAAAAAAAAAGAAAGAGAAAAGAAGATATCATTGCAAGTCATCAAAAATTAAAATCAGAAACTTCATACAATTCAGTCAAGTCTCAGGAGATGTATAAGCCTTTTCTCATGCTCTCACTATTCCCACCAGCCAGGGCCAACAGCATCCCACACATCCACCTATATGAATGGATAAAGTGTATGTATGTGTGATGCAACACGCAGCCCTAACAAGAAGGAAATACTGACACGCAGTGCATCGAGGGACCCTTGACACAGCATGCTAGTAAGATGAAGCAAACAAAAAAGGGCAAGAGTTATAAAATGCTACTTGTGTGAGGGGTCTAGAATAGACAGAAAGACGGGAGGCTAATGGGCTGGCGAAAAGGAGAGGGTGCCATTTCTTAACCGTTACAGAGTTTCTGGTTCACTTATTGAAGACTTGGGAACACTGTAGCGATACTTATGTAACACTATAAATGCACTCAACTGCGCTACACTGTATACTTAAGATGGCAATGTGCATCTCTAACCCCAGCACCTCAGAGGCGGAAGCAGCAAGAGCACCTAGACTTGAGGCCACCTTGGTACATAGTGACTTCAAGGGTAGCCTGGATTACATTTAAAGAAAGGGAAAAAGACTCGAAATCATTGTTATTAGCTTTTGTATTCTTTTTTTTTTTTTTGGTTGAGACAAGGTCTGGGTTTCGTAGTTCAGGCTGGCCCTGAGCTCAGCCTCCAACTCATATCACAGTAATCCTCCTGCCTCTGCCTCCCGAGTGCTGGGATGACAGGCGTGAGCCACCACGCCCGGCACCGTGGTATGTGGTACTGGTTGCTGCTGGGTGTG
>PVIR01041257.1:0-12854 GCA_004026965.1 Petromus typicus
GGAGGGGGAGGGGGAGGGGAAGAGGAAGAGGAAGAAGAAAGAAGAAGAAGAAGAAGAAAAAGAAGAAGAAAGAAAGAAGAAAGAAGAAAGAAGGAGAAGGAGAAGGAGGAGAAGGAGAAGGAGAAGAAGCAGCCAAAGGAAAAGGAAAGGATGCAACACCTTAGCATGGCATCACTGTGTGACCTCATTCCTGTCCAACTGTCCCTGAACCATCCACCTGACTTTACAAATAACCTTGCACAATGCTGACTTCCTTGCAGTTCACAGGACACTAGACTCTATGCTGGCACTCCTGCCTAGAATCAGACACCCTTGCTTATCTGCCTGGTTCCTGCTCACCTTCATCAAATGCTACTTGCCCCAGAAACATTTTCTCAGTCAACCTGAGACGGGCATTTCTGATCTGAGCTTCCTCTAGTTAAGGCGGGTTTTCTTTTGATCTTTTTTTCCAGTTTGTCTGTTTGTTTTTTGTTTTTTTCAGGGCGAGAGGGTCTCGCTTTGTGGTTCAGGGTGGCCCTGAGCTCAGCTTCAAACTCACATCACAGCAATCCTCCTGCCTCTGCCTCCCCAGTGCTGGGATTACAGGCATGAGCCACCATGCCCGGCACTGTGGTATGTGGTACTGATTGCTGCTGGGCGTGAGTCTCCGTGTGCAGTATTGTATGTGGTTACCAGAGGATCGAACCCCGCCCTTGTGCTTGCAAGACAGGCGCTGGAACCACTGAGCGAAATCCTCGGTCCCATCTTTTATCTTTTAATCATACCAACATACCTACCAATGTTCAATAGATGGTTAGCACAGCTCCTTCCACCCAGTCACATACACTTCAGAAATGTATTGTAACAGACCATGCTACTCCATTCCTCTCAATTTTTACTCATATGTTTGTTTCTCATGTTTAAAGTATCTAAACTTGCCTTGTAAATACTCTTTCACCTTTAAGACAAATCCTGCAAAGCCTTGGTCACCAGACTGTCATACAGTCTTCACAGGATTTCCTCTCCACATGCCTTTTCTCCTAAAGCATCTCCTATGCAATAAATTGTTCACGTCAAGTCTCTCAGCTCCAGGAAGCCCGTCAGCACAGGGTGCATGTACCACCTTGTCACTGTGTAAAAAGAAGAGATTCGAAAACATCTGTTCAATGAGAAGTGAATGAAGAAATTACAAATGAATGGTCATGCTTCCCTTCTATCTACATTATCTATATCTCCTCTTACACTTCATACATTTCCAATGCCATTCAGTACTTGGTCAAATCAAACAGCAAAAGTCTTCAAAAACTAAGACTTTAAGAAACAGATGAAAAGGAAGAAGAAAGTAGAGAATAAGTTACTGGGGAGGGGCGAATGGCAGGACAGATGAAGGAAGTCAGAAAATGGCTATGCTTCCTCTTCTCTATGTAGGAATTTGGAGGGTTAAAGACTACTGAGATCTCACAGTAGAATTTTAAAATCACTACAGAGCAATAGCTTTCAGTTATTGGGACCTAACTTTTCACTGCGAAAGATAGAGGTCAATTTTTCAACTACAATACTAAGAAATGACAATGTTTATTTCATTTCTATTTTGTTATGGGCTGATCACATAAGCTGCTCTCAGAGTAAACCTAGAGCATCTCTGACCTCTGTACTCTTTCATGTCAAAAATTTAATAAAATATTACCACAAACAGGAAAAGCAGAACATGGTGGTAACAAAAAACCACCCTTTTCAACATGCGAACAGGCTGAGAATGGCTCTCTTCCATTTTTATTCCACTGTCCTAATTTTAGCCCACTATCTCCTACCCTGACAAAACAGTTCATACCAGAACCATATGTGAGAAACGAAATTCACTTGATATTATCTCTTAAATTGTAAAATTATGGGTTGATCTGGATATTAAAATATTTTTAAATGTTCATGATTTAAATAATATTTCATGGATTTTAACATCCTTGATTAATGTGAATCTTGTAATTGTGTCAGGAAGAGAGAAATCATTACATGGCATTTTAAAAACTTCAAAACAGACAAAATATATCATTAAATTAAAAGCAATAAAATAGTATTTCAAGAAAATGGATATGTAATGCATCTTTTATAGTAAAAGGATTTTAATGTTAATTTAAATGTTGCTTACAAATCTTAGAGATGTTGCACTTTATACTGTTACAAGCATAATTCATACCATAGCATAAAACAAACTTTTTATAGCTATAAACCCAAAACACTAACTAAACCAAATACTTATTTTATTTGGATACATCTGTAGATATGATGGGTATAATTAATTGTTCAGCTAAAAATGCAATTCCATGGTGCTTTTAATGATTTAGGTATACACAGCTTTAGTTCTTAGAGTAGACTAAAAATAGTGATTTTAATTTATTCCTGCTGCCTACAATTACCCACAACCATGTATTTTTAAATATTTCCAGCCTATAAAAATTACTAATTTTTGCCACTTGTGTTTATCTGCATTTAGACTTTGATTTGGATAAATTAAGCTCTCAAGTGTTCCTTGCTTTATGAAACTCTGCGTGTTGTACACTTCAACACAAATAAATGACTTGTACCATTAGAGGTTTAAATAATGTAATGTATTTCATGCTCAGCCTGAAGCTGGATTCCAATGAAGTTGCTAATGCACGTAATGATTAAGTGTAACTCAAATACTAACTGTGTTGTTGAAAACATGACAGGCAATAATTTGGTCTATTATATTCTGCCATTTAATTGCCTAGTACAGACATTCTCTGACACGTTATGAAGCAATGATTTACAATTATTCAAGCTGCAAAGGTCAGAAAGTGACATTATAATCATCTACAAAGAGATCCCTTCTAATGCACAAAAACTAGGTAATGCCACACACACACAAAAAGAGTTTCACTGCATTACTAACTTTCTATTTAAGGTTTCTTAAGCCAGCTAGGAATAAACAGTTCTTAAGCACATTAATACACAATTTTAAAATATCTGGAAACTTGTTATGAACACAGATGGCAGATTTAGAATATATCTTTATTATCTCCTGATTAGGTAAATTCTATATATATTTAACTATTTAACTCCATACACATAAAAAAGATTATATACAGGGAAGGTCATGAGTAAACAACACGATTACTAAATCATGCATATTGAAATCTATGCTTCTGAATAAGCGTATACAAAACTTAGGTATCATTTCCTAAGTTTAAGAAACCACAGGTCACTAGTTTTTCTTTATAATTCTCTCAAAATAAATAGTACTGAAAAATAAGAGCAACCTACTTCGCTCAATATTACACCTCTTATCCAACTGAAAAGATGATAAAATCTTTATCTTTTAGACACATTTCTATCAAAAAATGTTCAATTTTAAGTCCAATAATTAACAACATGTGAAAGAAAGCAGAAAAATATCAAAATCATTTAACACAATATTTCTAGATAAGTAGGAAGAATGACACAGAGAAAAAGATGGGGAGGTTGAATATCAGAATATGAAAGTAAGATTTTATGCAAATTTTAAAACAAAATAAATTTGAGCAGTAACAGAGTAAAAGTAGCTACAGTGAGGAAGTAGGTACAACCTGTAAAAACTAAACTAAATCACTAGTAATAAGTAATATTACAAAAAGCAGAAATGTAAAGGAAAAGGACAGTTACAAGAAGAAAAAAGCAATAATTCATCATTACTAGTTGAAAGATTTACACCCATTACTAAAAGTATATGTTGAATTTCAAGTTTCCTATCTCTAAGTGAAGATAATAAACAAACATGAGCTAACCATTCTTACAAAGGCATAAACAGATTAGATATATGTGAACTGAGGCAGTCACAAAACCACAAAGCACTAGATAAATGCTACTGAGGATAACATATACTACTACACATACTGGAGAGAATTAAAATACATTTAAAAGAATTACCAAAACATGACATCTAAAATGATGTTTTTGTGTTAGTGAGATGTTTGAGTTTTTGACTACTAAAAAATTAAAGGTAAGGCTCATGAATGTAATAAAAATCCACCTGACTTATTTATAAATAGAAAATTATTCACTTCTGCATAGAAATGGTTTTCATTATTTTTCTTCCCACTAATCCCTATTTCAGACCCATAGATTTTCATGTTAGCTATTCAAGTGCCTAAATATAAATGCATTTATATTCTATGAAATTCCTCTTGATCATACTTTATATTTAAAAAGCTTATTAAGAAGCTCTACTCAAAAATACATTTCTCATAAAGCAAAATTAAAATGACCCTTACAGGCAGTTACCTATGACATGTACTTAAAATATGAAACAGAAAGTAGTGAATTTTTGAAATCTTTACCACATCCTGAACAAGTAAACATGGCTAAGGTATAAGCTGATCCTGAATTCTGAAATCTAATTACATAATGGGAACTAGACTGCTAACACATTTGGTTTCTAAAGCCAAATTAATTTAAATCCATGATACACTGTGACGGAGATGGAAGGAGAGGAAAGGAGATCATCTTAAAATTCATAGTTTCAAAGAAAATCAACATAGCTCCACACAACTTGTGTATAAATAAAAGGGCAGC
This sequence comes from Petromus typicus, assembly GCA_004026965.1. NCBI lineage: Eukaryota > Metazoa > Chordata > Mammalia > Rodentia > Petromuridae > Petromus > Petromus typicus. Next base: position 4,549 of record PVIR01041257.1, read on the forward strand.
TTTTGTTAAGGGAGTCATTACTATAAAACATTAAAACTACAGTTCTTGTGAAAAACACAAGGCACATTAATTGATGAACATCAACAGTCTCACTACACAGTATAAAACATGAAAGAGGTCAATTACAAATAACCTGAAACATTATTACTGAGCTGATTCAACAAAACGTATTATTTGTTGTTTCTATCCATTCCACCATGACATTTTCTTCAAAAAAACCAAAGGGTTACTAAAAGAATAGTATACAAATATAATAATTTCACTTTAAAAATGTATCCTGCTCTAATATTTTTAAATAGTATTTTTTTATCTTTATTGGTACATTGCATACATGCATCATGATTGCACTCCATAATGGGGATTTGTACCAGTATAAGACACAACTTAATTCTCATTTTTTCCCATAGCCCTACCCACCCTACCACCCCCCCATACACATAAAATTTGTTTCCTTACTTTTTTGTTATAATCTCATTATTTTTTAAATAGTTTTTGATCTACTACTTGAGAAGTAGCTTCTCACAACTCAAATGAGGAAGAGATCATTAATAAAATTTTAAAAGACTAAAGATAAGATATTAACTACTGGAAAAAAGAAAACATAGTACAGGACCTTCTGTTTATGACAAAATTACAGAGTTAATATCCCTGAAAGATCACTTCACCTTTTAAAGTATGATTTTATAAAATGTAAAATTTATAGCAATTAAAACTAATGAAGAAATGCAACATGAGCTGCTTATATTCAGGAACTAATAGGTCCACTGAGCATTTCCAAAATTATTTAGCCATCAATGATAATGAATTGACATTGTCAGCGATGTTAATGTACCAATGCTTTTTTATACTACTAGTCTGACAGCCAATCTCTAATTTTGTTTGGTGGCCTACTTTAATTTTTAAGTTACACACTCATGAAATACATGAGATATGGAACCTACAGTAATTTTCTGACATTGTTTCATTCTTGTTCTGTTTCAGCGACACAGAACAACAATGACTCTTCAGCTTACTTCACTTCTTCAAAATGTTCGCTTCTCTCTGAAAGTATCCTGTTAAAAATTATTGCCATTTAGGTTTCAAATTAAGTGTCAATTAGAGACACAATTATGATTTAACAGTCATGGGAAATTCAGTTCCGTAATCTAAAAGACATTATATTGGGATCTAGAATGCTTACTGTGTATACACACTCACACAGACACACACAGGTGCACACACTTCCCTGTAAGAGCATTTTGAAACTATATAATTCTGTATTTTGATTATCAAGTATATGAACTACCCGCTTAACTCTTCAGTTCTATGTAATAGGGAATTAGCTAAGCGAAGGTATATGTTCAAATTACATAATTAAAGTCAATCAATTATGAATTGTTTTTAACAAAATAATTAAGAAACTATTCTCTGGAAAAGTTTTCTTTTCTCTTTACATGATCTTAGTAACCCTAATTTTAAAAAAAAAAAAAAGATAGAATTAGATTCCAAAAACAGAGTATATCAAATCATATTATTTATTTCTCAGAAATGAGGAAAGAACTGCTTACTGCCACCTAATAGCAAATTTTCACTGGAGTCAGGACCAGTCTCTCTCTCCTATAACTCATATGGTAAAAACAATAAATGAGATATCTTTTAAGTTTCCACTTCCTACAGCAATGAAAATGAACCATTTGGCACTTGACCCCTGAAGCTAAAATCAGTAGTAACAAAACTCATTCTCCCACTGATCTTTAGGGGGCTTCAGGGCAATGGTTCATCTTCATTTACTTTAGCTGCAAGTCACTGAACCATCAATTCTGCCAATGAATAAATCACGGACTATGCTTAATAAGACTGCTAGAAAGTTATTTGTAAAAATTATCTTAAGGGTCAAAAACTGCAACTGCATCCTGGGATAAAATACTGTCCAACAAAAAGCAGAACCTGTTTCTGATTAAAAAGGGTTTTACATGGTAGAATCTTCCACTAAGAAAAAGAAAAAAGACATACTAATATGAATACTGCATAATTTAACATATGGCATTCTGTGAATGACCCATAGAACTCCAGGTCTCTTAGGTTTCACAAAAAGTGTTTTTTACACAATGTACTTATTAATTTCTCCAAAATAATTATATTAAAATACTTTTAACCAGAAGTAGGGCATTGAAATCTGCCTCTGAATGTCCTATGATACACCATATATATATCACAGCATTTTAAAATCTTTTAAACATTCCAGCTAAATTATTAGTTTCACATTAAGGCATCTGAAGTGCTTTTTATTAAATGTAACACATTTGAATGACAATTAAACATTGTGAATGATTCTGAAGGAAAAAAGCCATTACCTAAAAGGAAACTAGCTTCAGAATAAAGTTACATAAAAATACATTAAATACTGATTTTTCACAGTCATCCCTCAAATAATCAGTAATCAGTCATCTGAAATTAAATCTTTTGTTGTTTTCCTTATAGAATATGTTCATGGATCAAAAGAACCATTAATGTGATTAAAATTAAAGTAGTATAGCAAAAGAAAAAAAAACATACATATACACTCCTAAAGCTGTATTACATATTTTTTTATGTCTTTAAATGGAATTTATAGTTCTCTCTGGCAATGTGAATGAACATCCTATAATTTAGTCAATTTACAGATTACAGGTTCAAATTGACCTTGTAGCCCATAAAATTGCTCATCTTCAGTACAGGATTAGAAGTGGGAGAAGAATGTCATAACTGTACTTAAGGAATTTACCATAACAATGGAAAGGAAGATACGCATGCATAATTTTAGCCACTTTTACTCATATCAGTTTTGAATTCTGAAACAATGGATATCTTGCTCTGGCTTCCTGGTTCACACAGTGGAGATGACTTCAATTTACTCACCCACAGACATGACATTTGTATTCCCTCATTCCAAGGTGCCTTTTCACATGGTTTCTGGCATCTCCAAGCTGAGCTGTTGCAAAATGGCATATCTTGCACTTGAATGGTTTTGATCCTGAGTAAATTTAACATAGAATATGATTTGGATTTGAATAATACCTTACTGCTAGTTTTTAAAAGAGGGCTAAATCTTAAATCATACCTTTAATCTAATTAAGAGTTTCTGTCCCCAAAAGGATATATTTGCATTCAATTATGACCTGATTATACCTGATTCCATAATTTTTCTACCTAGAAGGCTTTAATGTTTCAGTGTGTCTTAACTTTCAATAACATTTTTCACATTTAAACTCAAAAGTGACATAGTTAAGTAGCCACTAAGTAGGTGAGACAAGCTAAATAATTTTAAATTTAAACATTCTTACAAATCACAAAAATATTCAAGAGCCCACAATATTTCAAATGGAACATTTTAAAAGTATAAATGTATATACAATAATATCTTTAAAATATTATCACTAAGTATACTTCTCAGTTGCTGTTTTCCTCATATTCCTCCAATTTGAATGTATTCATAGTAAGGCTGTTATTTCAGATTTTTTTCTGCCATTTATCTCAATTGATTCACTATATCATTACTTTAATAACATTCAGCATATGAATAGTGAATAAATTATTGTGCCTTTACAGTCATTTTATAGTAAGAAAAAAAAAACCTACTATGATCCAGCAAATTAGAGGTATTAATATTTTTGTTGCTATCAACTTCATGAACAAGTATTTCAATATAAAAGGTATAAAGGCAGCAATATTTTCATAATATCCTAACTAAAATCAATCACTCAAAATGATAAAAACAATTTTTAGGGTCAACAAAATTAGTAATAGATAAGATTGTAATTGAAATACATTAATACTTAATCAGTACCCACAATAATACAAGTATTACAATAATAATACAAAATAATTCCTTTAAAGTAGAAAAAATACAAATATGTGCACACACAGAGTCCATTTTCCAATTTTCTAACCACTACATCTTCAAATGTATAAGCCAAAATCATAAAACTCCCATTTAAAATCAGTACAGTATGTTTCCAGACTTTTCATATTATGCTTAGTACCTATTTGGTGAAATAACCCCTAGAAGTATAGTTTACAGAGAATATGAAATATGTGAACTTTAATAAATATACAAAAGGAGCTCAAATAAAAAGTTGCACTAAATTATATGTGATCAATGAACCTTTGTGCAGTGCCCTTGGGGGAAAAAAAATATCTTCCAAGAATACTCAGTTGAAACTGAAGCACTCAGTAAAAATTTTAGTCTTAAATTTCAATTTAATTCCCAAAAGCTGACAAAAAAGTGAAGTATTTAATTTTAATCTTCCAACAGAAATAAAAAAGTCAACAGTACTGAGCACAGCCAGACAAGGTTGAATATTTCACAGTTCGATGACAATGAAGCCAGATCTCTTAATACTTTCAATTCTATGGTTAGAAATAGATGTACCATATATTTAGCACCTGAATGGTTATATCTAGTCAGGTTTATATGCTTAAATGTCAAAAGCCACTTGAGATTCCAGCTTACAGCAATTACATTCTATCAATCATATCAGAAGCTACAGTTTATTTAAATGATCCTGATAAAACTAAGCCAATCACTTCTTTGAAACACAGAATTCTATAATGTGTGAAAAGAAAAAAATGAGAACTAATTTACTTATACTTTAAATTAAAATGTTTTCAAGGTAATAGAGTAATTAGGAATTTTTTAAAAACATTAGACTAAAAAAGGAAAATAAAGTTCCCTCCATATCAATATGACAATTTGGGGCAATGGATGTAAAATATCCTCTAGGTTTGAGTTTTGGCTTCACTTACACAACATCTGCACTGTGCCTGGCTTCCTCACAAGTGGCAGAGACCACATGGTACCAGCTGTGGGGTCTTCCGTGTTCACATATGACTATGCATAGCTCCTTTATAAGGACTCAGCCCTGCAGGTATCAGTGATGACTGCTGGAGTGTGTGGACAACACATCAGTGAGTTACTCTGTTAGCTGTTTCACCCAGAGTCACTGAGGCCTTGCTTGTCTTCCATTCAGGGCAAACAGTGTTAATGTCTCTTTTCTGAGCCATAAAAATGTATATACTAGCAGAGGGAATAGCTCTCTACCTACAAAAAACCCTATTCCTTTTTGTTTCCTAATTTACAATGTTTCCATTTTCAAAACTAGCCCATTCACGATGGTTACAAGGCAACATTTGTAAAAGCATGTATTTTTAAATTTGTCTTTCTCCGGGGTGTATTTGATTATTATAAACTTCTAATATCATCTTTAAAAGTTCCATCCCTTGGAATGGCATTATACTCAGGAGTCTTTTGTTATTACTCTAACTTTGTGAGGTTTTTCAAAAGTAAAAACTAAAGAAACTCTCTTGCTTTCAGGGGCCTTACTACACTTTACCAGAGGCATTCGAAAGACCTGAAAAATGAATTCAGCACTCAGATCTATAAGACATTACTCAGCTGCTTTCCTAACTGTCATGCATACACAGATATGACTTTAATGTTCACAAACAAACAAACAAAAAACAAAACCCTTTTAGTCTTAAAGCAATGAAGTAAAAAGTAATGAAGTAATACATGTATCATGTAAAGCTTTTCAACTATAGCCTTAATCCTATAACCTTCCCTAAATATGTTTGGCATCTCATTTGCTCATTCATTCATCTGCTCATTTGTACACTCATTCAACAAATTACATGGTGAGCCAACTATATGTGGGGTGCACATGGAAAGGAAGTAGTGAAGGGAGGACAGCCCTATGATCCAAACCTACAAATACACTCTTCATTCATCTATTTGTTTTCTGAAGTGTCATATAGAATTACAAACACTATCAGAATTACAAACACTATCAGCTCTACTTTTCGAGTTTTCAGTGAAGTTGCCTCCTATCTTCCCATATGTGAGAATGTGTTAGTGGCACAAATTGACCACAGGACTATGAACATGAACAGAACGGCTTTAGACAATGTTGTAGCATAACATCATGTTCTATGTCATGTAAAATAAGAGCTTCTACCAGAATAATGCAGCAGAGAAAATAAGCAGCTTTGTCAGACATACTACTAACATGAGAGAGAGGCCTTCTTGCTGGCCATGCTGACTGCTTCTCATCAGCAAATGTTATAAGGAAAACTTGGGATGATTTCTTCCTAAAATTCTCAATAACCAAATTCATTTATTTCTTATCATATGCTTTTATCATGCTAAGGATGGGAAGAAAAGCTTACATAAAACATGCAGTAAATCACAAAATATGAAAATGGGGATTGGAAGACCTATTCCAGTTAACCATTAATAATAGTCTCTACAGTACTATTTTAAAAGTCATGTATCAGAAAAGCAATTAACTTTAAAATAACTCCAAGAAGACAAAGAAAAAAAAAAAAAAACTAGATTCAAACACAGAGATCGACTTCCCCAAAATTCAACATACAAAATTGAAATCATGACTGCCACTATATATTCAGGAAGGTATTCTCTGTGGTGATTCAAAGCACAATAAAAATGTACAAGCTGATAAGAGGAGCATAAGATGCTTTAAAAATGTATGCTAACTTTTACTAAATGTTATAATCAATGATGTAACTTATATAAGTAGGGTTACTTTGTCACATATTGATAGTTACCTCACTTTCACATCCACATTAACTTGATTTTAAATGCAATTAATACATATAGTCAAGGAAGACTAATGGACTACATTCTGCACTTAACCTGGTGGACATTTTCAAATGGCACAAGTGACCAGTGCAAACCTATTTTGCATTGTAAACGACTAAATAAATCTTAATGGATTAAGAATGATCAGCTATCAACACACAAGGGAAATTAAGTGCTGAAATGCCTACATTGATTATTTTAAATTATTAGCCTTACTCTGTTCTTGAATTTGTATGCTTTTAGTGAGCTTTAACACATTTACAAGACTTATTGACTATAATTACAAGAGAATTCAAGTAATGGACACATCAATTATAGGCAACATGTCTTGACCAGACAGTTGCATAAAGAATTCTAAAAAGAGCTCCATTAGCATCTTACTCTTAGTTTTATTCAGCTTTATCTGCTGTAAGAGGGCATATTAAGAAAATACATATTTTCTGTGCACGTGAACAGCCTAATTTCTCCTATCCAAGTACTAACCAGGCCCGACCCTGCTTAGCCTCTGAGATCAGGCGACATCAGCCGCGTTCAGGCTGATATGGCCACGGACAAGCGTAACTTCTAAAACCATATCATTTCTGAAAGTGAACTGCAACAAGATACTGACGGAAGTATTAATCACAAATAGTATTTAAACGTATCCAAAAGTACATGTCTATCACATATGAATAGTTGCAATCAAGAATTCAATGTTGATATTTACCTCGATTAATCTTATATAGGTTGTTCTGCTACTTTCTTCAACGGAAAACTTTTATCTATCTTTAATCACTCTATACTAGTAATAATGCTCCATACTTTTTTTTATCTCCCTCCTTGTAACCATGCACTAAGTTTCAAAAACTGCATAAATTTAAAGTATAGCTTTAATAATAAGCCATTATTTAAAAGTACAGTAAAATAAACCTTACAGTTTTAATGAAAATATGTTCATTGAAATGTGAATTTATTATTCAAATCCACTCATAAATTCAACCATGGAGACAGAACTTGTCTAAGCAGAGCACAATGATTTAGAAAAGCTGTCTATTTAAAATAAAGAATGTATGGCAGGTTTATAGAAATAGTGCCTTGAATTTTTACATAAATTTATAACAGTAGCTTATGCATTTTCTACCAAAATTTTTTTAATTTCTCCTCAAAAATTAAACATTAACATGGAACACTAAATGTGACATACTATAGTAACTAAATCAAATGCTGACTCTATAAAAACCAAATCCCCAGTACATATTAACTGAAAACGCTGACTAATTTTGATCCTCAAAGGTAGAACCTTGCTTCCTAATAACACAGTTGAAAATAAATTATCTAGTGAGTATTTTTTAATTCCTAAAATTGTAAGCAATTATTAAAAAACAGAAACCATTTAATGTGCCCTCTGAAATCACAAAATATCTCTTAAGTTATATTCTGGAAAATCAAATAATTAGAATTTAAAACAATCGGGGCTGGGGAGTTAGCTCAGTGGTTCCGGCACTTGTCTTGCAAGCACAAGGGCCCGGGTTCCATTCCCCGGTAACCACATAACAATACTGGGTGTGGAGACCCACACCCAGCAGCAACCAGTACCACATACCACAGTGCCGGGCGTGGTGGCTCACGCCTGTAATCCCAGCACTCGGGAGGCAGAGGCAGGAGGATTGTGATGTGAGTTTGAGGCTGAGCTCAGGGCCAGCCTGAACCA